>JAUOBX010633507.1:0-15196 GCA_032360705.1 Eupentacta quinquesemita | reverse complement strand
GCATGTTCACGCAATGGGTTGAACGTTGTGTGGGTTCAAACTTCCCCCCAATACCCAGAAACCACAGAGGTCACAACCAGTGACCCTCGTTACTCCAAGCAAGGTCTTCGCTAATGAGGTTTGATTGGACGATCGTCCGACCTAAACGTTCCCCTTTTCATTTACCTCCGGTTTGTAATGATCAGTAAGGTTGTTTCGAGAGGTGTTGGAGTTTTCAACAGATTGCAGCATATCCTATTACACAGTTCTTTTATTCTATCTTATTTAACATAGCACATGTCCCACTGGCTCACAGTCACTATTTATTCTGCAAAGAAGATTTCGTGTTTCTGTAACAAAGAGTAGTTATTTATTTCCAACTCAGGTTTATGGCTTCATTTGTTCTTTGCAATAAAGTTCCATGAATTATTCAATTGTTCCCTCAGCTGGTAGGAGGGAGTATGATTTCATATAGTCAGGAGCTGCCATGCTATCAGACATTCCACTTGACATACTGAATCTACCGATTTCCGTCTGATGTACTAGTTATTCCTTTCTCAAGCTGTGTTTACTGCCGATTGTGGCGAAAGCTAGATATCCCACGTTGACCCCGTTATTTCATTTTTGGCGTCATTCTGGCGTCATTGCCTGTTCAACCCTTTAGCAAACCCTAGTACCACAGCTACAACCAATTTGAGCGGCCTGTTTAATTGACGGACACTTCAAACATAGACGTTTCAGGATGCGCCGGCATGATGTGGACGAATTCATTGTCTAATTCGATAACATGCGCCTTCGCGAATATAGAGAACACAGGTCGTTATGAATGCAAGATTGAATGTTGTGATGTTATGAATGATTCGATTTGCTTTGCTCCAATAAAGTTCCAATTGTTTATTATCGGAGATCGGATTAGCTCAGTCGGTAGAGCACTGGACTTCAAGGATCGCTGGTTCTATTCACAGCCGGTGCGTCATTGGGCAAGTTGCTTTATCTCCATTGGCTCGTCCCACCCAAAACGTTGTTGAGAACCTGTGAGGGAATTGAGTACAACTAGGCGCTGTCACTTATACCTCCGGGATTGTCGGAGTGCGTACCATTTCCCATGATCGGGGTAATATATGTAAAGCGCTCTAGGCAAGTCAGTGATTTTTTAGAGCGCATGTGCGTATTATTATTATTAATATGATTATGATTATTATTATTATTATTATTATTATTATCCAGGACTGTTATCCAGGGTGGCAGCGAACCCCTGGTTACATCGCAATGTGAAGCAACCCACACGCGCGAGAGTGCGAATATTAGGGAGAGGAAACAACATATCCAGCCTGGAGATTGTAGGTTGCCGGAAAACAAGCTGAGGAAGCATGTTCCGGGCAAGGCAGAGCAACTCCACGCACATGATGATGAGAGTGAAGGCACTAAGAGCAAAAAGAGAGATCCAGCCTGTTGATTTCCCGGATTGATTGATTCTGTACATTTCAGGTCGACGGAAGCACATGCTGAGGATACATGTTCCAGGATCGCTCGATGCAGGAAAAGAGAAAAAACGGGCATATTGTTCTATGCGATGACGTGGGAGATTTAACTGGGAAGAGGGAATGAATGGCAAGGAACGACTGAGGTGTATAAATTATTGTAAATAAGGATCAGCTTCTCGAATTTCAGAGGAGCACTTACCATGAGAGTATCGATAAAGACGTCAGAGAGAGGATACAATGCTACGATGGGACAGAGGTTGGAGACAGTGGTGATGAGATGGTCGTCGCTGATGAGACGTATGGGCTCTTCTCTGATCACGACCAAGAACACTGAGAGCAGAAGGCCAGTATATGGCAACCATATTCCATTAAGGGGCGAATTAGTAAAGCAGGAGAATTAGAGTTGAGTAAAGTCATTTTTAGCACGAAATAGGAACTCCAACTTTCTGGAAACGCTTGAGGCAACCTGATGCGATGGAATTCCATACCAAAGATGATGTGAGAAGCAGATTAGGGAAGAATCTGGTCAGCCATAGAGAGAATATGCGTGTTAGAATCACGTCGACGAAAAATAAGCGAATTCTGGGTTTTCGATCAGAAATTTCCATAAAACCATATCAAGTTTGAATATGTCATCACCACTGGGCGGCATAACACGAGAAGTGAGAAGTGACAATTCATCGCAAGCATTACCTTATGCAATTAGGTGTAGCCATGAATCGGAATCACGTTCCACGCAAATGCCACAAAACAACTCTGTTTCGTTATCTTTCAAAGCACTTCAGACAACCTAATATTGCGCATCAAAAACTCCGGATGTCACTGATGACAGCTATAACTCTGACTATGCTGGAAGTTGATACTCAGATTCGTCCCCAATATCACTTAGGCGGATATAGAGGTGACATTGTTGGACACAGTTAAGTATGAGCCGCGAGCGTTCTTAGAATGCACGGACAACTCTCCGTTCATTGACTCGGGTTCCCAAATTTTCCTAATTCAATGAGACAATACATGCGCCTCAATTAGACTGAAATGTCGTGCTCTGCCTGCGTGCATTATACCTGCTCAGGACATATTGTTGCGAAAGTTGTCCTCCTTTTGAGGAGGCTATACAATCTATTCAACGCACAACACCTTAGTTAGTACCAGAATTGGATGAGTCTTAATAGCAGAGGCTCAGATAGGTACACCGAAACTGATGTGATGTGACAGAGAGGGGTAACTAGAAATAATTTTGAGTGGTTCATAACTGGATATAGATTGGGAATAACACCTCAATCTATAACTATATGAATCTGAACTGGTACGGTGACCAGGGTCATACCTTGACCTGGATATCCAATTTTCTCAAAGATCAGTCTCAGAGAGTAGTAGTTAGGGGTGAAAAGTTATTTCGGGTCTTCTATACCGGGTTGACTTTTTGGACCTCTTCTCATTTCATTGTATTATAATAACTTTTCGACATAATATCAATTTTATTGATCGCTTGTTCGCCGATTACTTGTTCGGGGTTCAGTGCAAGGACGACTCTGACCTTCTCCAGAACGACTTGCACTAGTTGGAAGACTGGGCAGACAAGTGGCAATTGTATTCAGTACCACACCATTTTTCGTTATGAGATTGACATATGCAAGGTCCTATAGGCTTTACTCCTACACACTTAGTGGCGACACTCTTGCGGTTTACTTAGGACATTTGTGGGGAAGCCAACAGACCACTGGGTTTCCTCAAGAGCAAGTAAGCAATCCACGAAGCTTGAAGCACATAAGTTCCTTGTCAGACCTCTCCTTGAATTGCCTTTCACTGTCTGGGATCCCAGTGGAAAGAATTATTGTTCACATGCCTTAACCCATAGGAAAACTATTGTGATTTTTTTTTGTCTGAATCCGCACTCCACACTCATCCAGATGCATACTCTACAACATCTGCAAATATGGGCTGTTAGAGGTATTCGGTCACTCCAAGAACAATGAGTGATTTAAAATTCGTCCATATGATATAGCCTAGTTTCCATCAACAATGGAAGCTTTAAGAAAGCAGTCAGTAACCTCTTGAATCCAGCATTGGGACAGGACTAAAGTTCTGTTCAGCTGCTAACCCTATTCCTGACCGTTTGGCTCCTTGTAAGAGCGTTGGCCATACAGTATCACCTTCCTGTTTTATTCGGAGTAGCTGTACTCTTTAGTACGGGCTTAACCTGGCACCAGTGAATATTGGCCGGAAAGTGGTGCTAGCAGGCGAATTATTTTCCCTGTTCATCAACCCTCATCGAGAGAGCAGACTCCAATTCCACGATACTGACGGAACACCGTTAAAATTAGGATAAAACACATATTGGGTAAGCATATTCCAGACCCTGTCACTATTTAGTCGATGTCATTAGTCAAAACAAAAGTGTTATTAATGTTTGCTCCACGTCATCAGAAGTACGGTGATTTCAGTGGATTGTAAGTTACATTTCTTGAGTCATGTGACCTGTGGTGTCTCTTTTCCTAAAGGTTGTATGAAGCACACTGTTAAAGTGGATGTCCTACCCCAGGGACTCAATTGTGGATCATACCTATGACAGCTGCATAAATACAGACTGAACTGTTATCCTTGACACCAAATTCAGTACCAGTATTGAATATGGTTCCCACGACTTGGTTTGGCAGTACACTGTACTGGTAGGCAATTAATCGCAGATATAGGCATAATTCTGGGATAATATAGTTACTGTATAATCTCTAATAGACGCCCAGGGGGTGTAGCATTTTGATGATAGGGGGCGGGGCCTCTATTGAAGGGTAATTTTTTAGTCTAATTTTGACCTATTTTTGACTGATTTGGCCTAATTTCAGCCTAATTTAGGCCAAATTTGCTAGATTCAACAATTTTTTCGGCAATATTTTTGTCAAAAAGTGGGGGGCCGTCTATTACAGGGGGGGGGGGGCTTATATTACAGATTATACGGTAGTTATCCATTTCATCTCTGAGAGAAGAATTCAGGGCTATTACTCGGCAAATGACTTTAACAAATGTAATTTTATTTGAAGAATGTTCGATCGTAATGCTCCTGTAGCCCCCTAATTGCTTACTATATAGGGCAGACCGGTATTGGATATGCCATGCATGTTTGCCTCTGAATTCAGTGAATTTGGCAGATACATGGCAGTCAGTCTTGACAATAAACTCTACCTCGATCAGCATCGAAAAGAGTACCACTAGCTATTGACTTGACTTTGCATTCATCATCCTAACACTGTTGCACAGGAGTGTGCTTTTTTTCCATCTCCTCTAACAGAGTTTAGGGTATGAAGACGTCCAGATTGCTTGAGACTAAGATAGTTGTTTTAGAGCGCACAGTACTTCGTTCGGTTTTCTGCACTGGTGAGTGTTTTGCAAAATCGCATAATTTATAATTATAATTATGCAGCGGAATTACAAGTAAAGCTACTGAGCTTCTGAACTTGTGTGTTGTCGTCATATCCACATGATTGTGTAGTGTGCCTGGGCGGCGTGTATGTGTCTTAACGCCTTTTCGCACAGTTCGAAACCTTGGTGTCTATTCTGACGGTGCAATGAATATGGAAGCGCAAGTCACTCAGTTATTCCGCAGTGTCTCCCATCGCCCTCGGAACATATGGAGGATTCGTCAATACATCGATAATGACACTTGTAATTGTCATGTCGTTATGAGGACATTAATTATTAATCTCCGTTCTTCCAGTCAGTGTCTGGTCAATGCTCCTGTTTGTTATTCCAAGAAGTATGGCGACATTGCTTCCTCCTGAACGGCCCCGCAGCAGTATGAACCACTCTTCCTCAAAACGTGATGCAATGTCGGACCATCGACCAGTTCAAGAAACAGTTGCCACTTGCCATTCGGGTTAATCATGTTGCCCGAGTTCTTTGTTTCTTTCTAGGCCAAATTCGCTATATAACTATCAGTTAATAATAATATTATGAAACGGCTCACAATACTTTTTGTCTTCATCTTGAATATGTAATACTTTGCAGTCAATCCTGGCAAGTGATTACCTCTGCCTCGATGAGCGCATACAAAATATTCAAATAAAGCTTGATTCTGACAATACTAGCAGGCATGCCTGGACAGTGGTGTCAGGAACATACGCTCTGCAGCTAAAAAAATATCCACTGCCCGAATAAATGAATAGTTGTAATCAGGGCAATTTTGGATCGGGCTCATGTTATAATTTCAACAGCAATAATATCATCGTGATTGTTTGTTTGCATACCATTAGAAAAGAGCCTCCCTGAACCTACTGTTGAAACTTTCTTGCGATCGCAAAATAGCGCCAGGCTCGTAAAACATGTCAGAATTTTCTGGCACACAGGATATTGGGGACTTCACCGCCGTCAGAAATGTTGTGGTTTCAACGGCCAGTATATTAGACGAATGGAATTGAAAGATTTTCCCCTCAACATCCTACACTATTGTAATTATTATAGACGGAATGTTCATTGTTTGCGATGGGTGCTGGTAATTCGTACTTCCAAGCTTTCAATTCGTTCAAGTACAGCCATAATTAGACGTCATTCTACCCCCAATTTCCATTGCTATTTTCGGCTGGTCACTCGGTGAGTCATCGAGCAGCAATATAAGAATAATACGGCTGTGTGTGCTGTGTGTAGCCATATAGTCCTCATGGAACGAAGTCACTTGTGGTTACCCGCTGGCGCTGTCAGCTCGTAGGAACAGTAAGTTCGGGGAGACCAATTTCTAATGCCTACCCAAAGTATTCACATACACTCACTCATGGGACTACATGCCTGGACGCAAATACCTGCTGCTTCTCGGTCAACCCGCATAAGCAAAAAAAGCTGGCATGAGCCTAATAATAGCTGAGTCAAACTCCTCGATCAATGACATTCATCGAGCACGCGAATCGTTGTCAAATCCACAAAGTCAATGACACTAGTCAGCCGCTACCAGATGGAGTTATCCACATTAACATGTTTTCGAGTGCATCATAAACAGCAAAATTGATGTCACGTACAGAATACAACCCTGAAGACGCTTCAAGTCCAACATAATTATAATTAATTTCTCAATTGTTTGCATGAATGAAGTCTGCATATTCTCACTAATCGGCTAACCCGCGAAGTAAAACTTAGAACCGATTTTGCATAATTGCCTGATTACTGTTTGGCTCGTGTTAGGCGTAGAAATTCTGAAAAGATACATGTGGAGAAATATTCGATTGATACCAGTGGTTTTTATCAGTTATTCCAAGGGAAGAATTTGCATATCACTGTTCTCACCCAAACGTGTCATCCATATAAAAACGTGTCTACTAATTTTGAAAAGGTCGTTATACAATAATCCTATGTGATAACCTTTCCAATAGCCTTCGTTCTAATTTGAGGGGCGGTTCGTTCCTCTCCAATGAGACGTTAGGGAATACAATTATATTGAACGTCGTCTACATCGCTCACCCTCGACAGTGACCATGCGAGTCGAAGTTGAGTTGGAAAATTAGAAGAATTTCCGAACGACAGATCGCCAAGGCCTCTTGTAACAACCGTACAAAATCAAAGGGTAAGTGAAGAAGTACGCATTATTAATTGGTCTCCCTGAACTTACTGTTCCTGAGCTGACAGCGCCAGGGGGTAACCACAAGCCTGACGTCGGTTCCATGAAGTCTATATGGCTACCCACAGCCCACACAGCCGTGTATTGCTTAACCGAAATGAAAGCTTGAAAGTACGAACTAACAACAAACATAGCAAACGATGAACATTGCGCCGTTAATTACGATGGTGTATGATGTTGAGGGGGAAATCTGTCAATTCCATTCGGCCGATACCGTCGAAACCACAACATTCCTGACGGCGGTGTAGTCCCCAATGTCCTGTGTGTCAGAAAATTGTGACATGTTTTACGACCCTGGCGAGGAATAATCAGGAACTATTTTGCGATCGCAAGAAAGTTCCAGCAGTAGGTTCAGGTTCAATGGCATTGGGACGAGAATTGAAACCTATTCCTGAATGAGGACCGGCAGAAGCGAACGAGTGCTCGCCATAAATCGTGGTAAGTGGAAGAGCGTATCGTGATCGTTGATCGTAAGCCGTTGATCAGATGATGTCTTTAGAACTCGAAACGTGCGGGACGATGCGTCCTGGAATTTTTTCTACTCGCTAACCCTAATCCGCAAACTATCCCTAATCCTAACAATAGAGAACACTCAATACTTACACAACGAACAGTCGATCAGAACCAATGCAGTTACCCAGTAAACACAAAAACATTTTCGAAACGGTATGAAAATGTTTTGTCTAATGTTTTTAAAACGTTAAATGTGGTGTAAGAATGTCACAAAAACGTTATATTTTTTCTTTATAACATTAATATAATATTAATGAATCATTTGCAATCAATCACAATTGGTTTATGAATGTTATTTTGTTATAACCTAAACTTGTTTTCAGACTTTTTTATCGTACATTTTTATTACACCACATGTAACGTTATAAAAACATTTTCAGAGGCTCGTTTAAAAATGTTATGATAACGTTTTGTGTTTGCTGGGTATATAGTCAGATAGTGTGCATCAACTGGAACACGTCGTTGAAGAAGCGCTGAGATTTGATTTGATTGCTACAGGTTCAGGAAGTCACTGAAGGCTCATCGAGGAAACCTGGCCGTGTGGTCGTGGACGAGGCAGGGGTGTACAGAACCAATCCCAACCTGCTCCTGGGACGGCCATTTCACGTCCCAATCCGACGTATGACCAGTTAACCCCATGATCTAACCACTTTCTTAGATTCTGGAGAAGCGGAAGCTTATTGTTTTCGATTTTTGTTCTTATATTTTCGAAGTTCAACCACGGTAGCTGCGTACAGCTGATCGACAACAACCCCCACGATTACCAGGTTTACTGCGCCACAGCAGAGCCCGAACACCAAGACCCAGCCAATCGTCACTGTGAGTACAGCCACCCCTAGAGAAAAACGCCCGATGGTGAATGTAGAAATCGAATCCGGAATAAACCGGACCCATTGCATTGTCAAGCGTCACTGATACTGCTCGACCACTCTTCCGCTCTATGATGAAAATAGGGGACATGCAGTCAATGTCATATGCGATTGGATGAATAAAAAAGGATACATCCTCTACTTTATTGGGAGCCAATGATGCTTACGGAGCAGAAGGCCGATATGCTGATGACGTGGAGCACCAAGAATAGGTAGGGCAGCAATAATTCGCACATGGCTGTCGAGCCTGAAGATAACATTTCTCCTCATGGCGAAGACTGAGGCACCTCACATACAGAGCAGTCAAATCATAACGACGTTTAGCACTTAGAGGATTATAGCACATTAGTTGGCATCAATGAAACGTTCATCTTCGAGGTTTTACTTTGGGAATAGTCTGTAGTATACAATTAGTCTATGTACCACTGTTATTGAATGTTTTGAACGAAGTTTGGTCAAAACCAGTTGGAATCAATAAACGTACAACCTCCTAAATTATTGTTCAATCTATGTTGACACTTATGTTGCTGTCTTTTATCGCTGACCCCATACGATACGTGGGAACTTGGGGGGAAAGGGTAGCTCCGAGGTCAGACCCAGTCCCCATAGGCTACATAACTCATGGGTATTTACCACAGAAACATTTATTAACTGTCTATTAGAAAATTGACAGCCGTTTGGGGTTACAGCAGGTGTCTAGGATAGAGCTCCTCCCCTCCCTCATGACAGATCCCCCAGTGCTCTAATGTCGCTGTACTAATAGTACAGGTAGTGAAACCCACAAGATCGTATTTAGCTATACTAAGAAAAAAGAAATGGCAAATAATAAGAATACTCTAATAGTGCCAATTAGACCTCTCCCACCCCTCTGGGTCTGAAACTTTATATAAGTCTGCTAGTCTACATCGCTGGATTTTCTAACCGATGCAAGTATAGGATAAACCAGCTGGTATGTATCATGATCGCAAAAAATCCGGTATATCGTTGAAGTAACAACATCTCTTCCCAGGAAAATATCGTTACTTTGGAATAACAGTTGGAACATGATATTACAGTAACGAGTAGAACCAATTCAAATGCGTGTTTTGACTCAGAGATCTGATGCTCGTTAGAACAAAAATGACAGATTTGTTTTCACCGAAAGATGTTCAAGACATGAACACTTGACACAAGATACTTGAAACAATATTTGGAATCTACGAACGATAATAAAAAACAAAGAGGTATATAGGGCCGTCCACACCACACGCGATAAATCGCGCTACGACGGAAAATGTTATGTTGTGTCTTAGGACTGGCAGGACAGGAACAATGCCGTTGAATAAATATCGCGTCGCGATATAGATAGGAAATGTCGCGAACAGTTTGGACACGAAGTATAGCGCGATAAAATCAATATCGCGTCTCGATTTTTCGCGTCGCGATGAATCGAGTGCAGTGAGGACGGGCCTCTAATCAATAAAGAGTACCAACTACCGAGTATCACTGATCTGAACCAGTGCGTGTATGTTTCGAGTACATAATTTCACAGACAAGCCTCGCATCATTATAATGTATTTCACTCAGACAACTATATAGCAGTATAGAATGTATCTATTGTGTAGTACTCCCGTCTATTTAACTAGTGGATATCCATTTGGATATACGGTATCTATACATTCCCATGCCGTTTTACGCAATGATTTTCGCTATGTTTCACTACGCTGCGCGTTTCATAACCTTCACTCGGAACATGATTAGATCATTAATGCACGTATAGCACTTCATCAAACATGAATTCGGGACACAAGGCCTCATTACAACTCATTACAACCACTGGTGCCAGGGTTATTCATGTACTTAATCGGATCCAATATTGAGTCATTTCAGGTGTAATTAATGCGAGGCATTTACTCACAGACTGGTGTATATTCGATGTCCCCTCATGGTTAGTCCACCAGGCGGCTGATCTCAATGAGTTACGTTACTCTAAATGATCATGCAATAGGTTCCATGGTGATACCGAGTGAACGAAGCGGAACATTTCACAGACGATTTAATGAACAGTTTCACCATTTCATCGATTCAAAATTTGTGTATGACTCAAGGTCAATGAACACTTCATGCCAATAATACTCATAAAAACTCAGCACGACAGTCCGTTTGCGAAGAACAATAGTCCTACATGAATGTTTGAATGTTACCGTACAAAGGTAGCAGCCATGCACGTAGGCAATTATGTGAATACTTTGCCAGGAACAATTTTACACTCGAACACATTCTCAAGTATTGAAGGCGACAAAACTTCACGTGCAGGCAATGGTTGTTAATAGCAATCGAATATCTTTTTATACTTCATTATTCATACTTACAGATACTTATGAACATTTGACTATAAACAACGTGCTGAATGAAAACTAAATATTAATCATGCGATGCAGTAATATCTAAAATGACGTGAAGGCTCCAAGGTTTCGCCTGTTGTAATTATACAGTTTTGGTTCGAACGGCACATCCGTTTTCATCGGACACAATGTATTCTCACAAATGCTGTATTAACGGACATCAATTTTGACATCTGTGTTATTATTACACATTGAATACTTGCCCTCGCCTTAGTGAGTCTCAGCGTGAAACAGGTGTCAGTTGTCATGGGGGTATTATGACCGGATGGTCATATTGCGTGTTGATACCTTAATATGGAGAGAGTAGAACGAGGCGAGAATCCTAAATGGTCCGTGGTGAATTTAGAATGTAGGTGACAACATCAGGTGGCAGACAGGAACCGAAATCCATTGGAGCGAGAGTCCATTTTAGCAATGAGTGTACAATTGTTGTAAACCAAAACAGCCGAGGGACGTTGCTAGTATTTCTTCACACGTCAGTCAAAGGTTGGCGGAAAAGCAAGTGTACCAACAATAGATGGTGTTAACTACATTATGCATGATTAAGATTTTCTAGTAGCACATATTGGATAATACGTTGAACTATAGCCACTCTAAACATATTTTGGGATCATTCTCAAATCTTCCGGGTAGACTTCGTTCACCAAGTCTCGAGAAAAAAATCTGATGAGCGAAAAGATTGGCTGCGTTATACATAGTAATCGACATCATAAAAAACGGTAATTACAATTTTGGGAGACATGATTCAACCAACTCCTTTCTTTTAAGTATAGAGTAATTGTAGAGGCATTTAGTGGCGACATCTTAATCGTGCTTTTACGACGCTTATTGAGTTTCGTGATGTTAATTCAATATTTTACATAGTCCCTGACCTCAAGGTACAAGGTTGGGGACAATTCTTAAGGCCATATGTTTATTAGAATTCACGAGGCAGAGACTCGTGGTCGTTTCTAATGTAGAGTAAATTTAACAGACGGGTCCTCCATAATTGATAGTGACAACTGATTTTTGTTTCTCTATTTCTCACATATAGTATGTATGCGTGATAATCTATATCGATATAGATGATCACGCCTACATACTATATGTAGAGAAGTGACAAGCCGAATATTGATAATGGAACTTTTTCACTGGGGATACAAATCTATAGGTACGCCAATGTAGAACATCACATGTCGTATTTACTATTGAATACGACGTGGATGCAGCCAATTTTGCACACCTATATTCACGGATAATCTGATAAATAGCATCTTCTCCGAAGAGAAGTGACAAGCCGAATATTGATAATGGAACTTTTTCACTGGGGATTTTCCATGGCTCAACTCGTTTGCCACTCTCAATATTGACCTGTCCTGTCTTGAACCGTTAGGTTCAGAGAATGACCGCAATGATCTGCCAGCTTCAATCGTGGCTACCCCGAGAAATGTCATCATTATATGGTCTCGGTATTGACAGTGATAGTGTCCGTCGTCCCCGATATTACTGATACCTCCGCCCCGAGCGTGAACACATGTCGGATTTCGTTTCTGTTATTACTGCTAATACAAGAAACAGAAGCTGATACAATATGGATTGTTCGGTGATTAATAACCATTTCGTGGATACCTATTTACTTCGGAGGATCTTTATAATTTGTCACATGCTTCCAATAGAAGTAGTATCTACTATGCGACGCCATATCACGATCTCTCCTGCAGCTACTATTTAATGTTGGCCGGAGGCACAAGCGAAATAATAAATTTGCCGCTCAAATTGTATCAGTGGAGGTTTCCTGAGATTATATCAGTGACCTTCTTGTTCAATTAAGGTGCAGTTGCGCCTTAGGGTATGAAATAACTCACGGGACTAACTAGCAAATGACTGGGTTGTAACAGGAAAAATAAACTAAGTCATCATTTCTGCTTATCATACATTGTATCCTGGATGGTAATGTCATATCAAAATTATCTTAACAGTTGATATGTTGGCATGTTCATACATATATATGCGCGCACATACGTACACAAGACATGGACTATACATATATATATTTCTTTGACTTCGTCAAAGAGTAAAATGTATACGGTAGCCTTTCGAATGTCGACTTTTATCCGCTGCTGAGTGGACGAACGAAAAATGGGAAACTGATGGCTCTTCTCAGAACGATGCGGCTTCGCCCACTTTTGAACCCATCCAAGATTTCTTGGACCTGACATCAGTGTGCCCAATTTCGTGTCAATCGCATGAACGGTTTCAGATGTGACGAACGGACGAACGGAGAGACGTTGTGACTGATTGAGCTGCTCACACGCAGCTGAACGCAACAACGGCTATGAAGCAAAGGCGAACACGACTTAGAACAGTCCTCAGATGAGACACATGTATAATCTTCATGTGTATTGCGACCTTGTCGAACACCATTCTGTTTGTGACGTCCTATCAAATGTGACGTTGTCTAGAAAAAGCGAATCCCATTTGAAGATTCTCCGGGGAGATCGAACGATTGGCATTGACTTACTGTCAGTGGTATGCTTGTGTGTGTGAGATACTGAAATTGATATTTCCTATAAGATCAATAGGAAATTGCCATAAGAAACTCGCAAATTGTTTATAGGATTTTTGAAAATTATTATTTGAATTTCCCGCCAAATTCTAAAGTCGTCTTTTTGTGTGTGGCTACTGTACAGAGCAGTACAATGTGTATGCAATGCATGACCTGTGTATACAGTACACTGTATGTATACTGCATAGCCCAGTCAGTGTGTAATGACTGAGCTCAGTCTGTGTACAGCAGGGGCATAGACAAACACTGCATTGTTGGGAGTATTAGTAACAACATATAGTATTTCTTCTTTCTATTTCTGGGTTCAAATAATCCTGGTAATTGTCACAAATTTATTTTCACAGACTTGTGAATTGTCTGCAATTTACCA
The DNA here is from genome assembly GCA_032360705.1 of Eupentacta quinquesemita. Taxonomy (NCBI): domain Eukaryota; kingdom Metazoa; phylum Echinodermata; class Holothuroidea; order Dendrochirotida; family Sclerodactylidae; genus Eupentacta; species Eupentacta quinquesemita. The sequence goes on along the minus strand of JAUOBX010633507.1, from coordinate 1,453 downwards.
AGTGGTGTGGATAATTGGAGAAATTCCTTTTCTGATTGTGGATAGATTTGGAACTTGTTTCAACTGACTGGACAATACATATACTATCTCTATTTTGTGAGAGTTGTTGGAGAAAGCTTGTTACATCAGCCTCCCATGTCATTTTAGGACAGCTATTGTGAGGATTGCTTGGGAGAAGACTACTCACAGGAATGAGAAAATGAAGACACCTGTATTCACTGATCATGCGAACCCGGCTCATCACATTCCCAGAGTCACCCAATGGGGGTTTGGATACATAGGGACCCCAAATGCCACTCTGAAAGGTGACAATTCAGTCAGGGCCCTCAGGGGAGGGGGGATTCTCTGCGGGAAATATGTGGGAATTCGGTTTGCGGGAATAAATTCCAGTATACATTCTGCGGGATAAGATCCCATAAAAAAGCGGTCCATACGGGAAATAAATCCTATAACAGTCTGCGAGAAAATTTCCCATATCTCCGCGGGATTTTGGCGCACGGGAAAAATCCTATGCTGCCAAAAATTCCCCGCAGCCATAGTTCCCGTAATGAAAAGTGGAGAATTTCCTTAGGGAATTCCATGTTTTTTTGTAAGGGCAGAACACTTTGACACTTTGACACTGAAACCATATTTCCCACCAAGAAAAGTTTTGAGTGGTGATATGTGTCCAAGAACCCATGCACAACTCATATTCGTAATTTTGGATAGTACGGCGATTTGTGACAGCGTCCTTTCATTATGGCCTGACCTCAAACGCACCTCCACCCATGACAAATCTATAGGTACGCCGATGCAGAACATCACATGTCGTATATACTGTGTGACATCAGTCAGTAACAGTTAATGAGGTCACAAAATTACAAAACGATGAGTGTTATAAAAGCTGACGTCTAACCATCATAGAACTGTCGTTTTATACTGCCAAATCGTTATCAATACAACAGTAAATTGTTCAATTATCAGTATCAGTATTCATGCGGGAGGAAAACTGTATCAACCAACCAAATTTGAAATGCCCATTCAGTAATTGACTACGGACAACGGGAATATGGATAAAATTAATATGTTTGATTGTGTACAAATTATTTTATTGAACACATCAAATATTGAGGTAAAGTACAGGCACACGCAATATCTGATTCATCACCTCAGGCCTATTAAACAGAGACAAGATGTAAACCACAGACTAAGTTCGTCTGTCATTCTTCCTTTACCCGGATTGCATGCATGGATTGTCGCCTCAGGTAGTAATAATGCAATTAAGGTGGTAAACACTTCAGGAAACGGCCATTACGAATATTGGTTGATATCATAATTATATCCCCACTTCGGGGATAATCATGGTTTTGGCTTCGTCGTCTCCGCCGCACCCGTCTCCGCTTCATTTTCGTGTTAACGCAATAACTCTCCAACGCAATGTCCGATCGATTCGAAACTTGGAACACATGTCCAC
>JAUOBX010633506.1:0-20686 GCA_032360705.1 Eupentacta quinquesemita | reverse complement strand
ACTTGCACGCTCTGAGAATACCAAGAATTGTCATCGCCCAGACAGCTGGATTGTGGAGTCTCCCAGGGATCTGTTGCTGGTCCAGTCATTTTTACTTTTTATAGCGCCCCCATTCAGAATATTATTTTAGCACATGGTCTCCGTGGAATGGTATATGCCGATCTGATCGCGAGGCTGTCCTCAAGAAAATGGAAGCATGTGTCCTAGACATTAAAACACGATGTTTCCTTGAATAAACTTGTGCTCAATGACAGTAAAACCAAAATCATCCACTTTTCATCCAAATTCAGAGCATCTCCGCTCTCACCATCATCTATCAATGTTGGAGACGCCTCGTTTGAAATGTCATCTCGCGTACGGAACCTCGGCGCCATAATGGATTCGTCTCTCTCCATGCGTGATCACATTGACAACAGGTGTAATTCGGCCATGGTAGCAATTTGGAAAATTGGACAGATTCGCCAGTACCTTGACCAAGACACTCCCAAGAAACTCATCAACGCCCTTGTCATCTCTCAGTTGGACTTTCCAACTGCCTAATTTTCGGGTTACGTCGCTGCCAAACGGGGAAGCTACAGCGCATCCAAAACACTGCCGCGCGGCTTATACTTCGAGCACCAAGACACGAACCCATCCGTCCTCTTCTCCATCCCCTTCATTGGCTGCCAATCGAATAAAGAGCTTTCTCCAAATCTTGCTGATCACTTTCAAGGCACTACATGGTATGGCACCCACATTTATATATAACTTAATAACGATGTATGCTCCTCGACACTCGATCCCGCACACGTACCGCCTACTCAGGAGATCGCCAGTTTGCGAACGCCTCTCGGACCGAATGGAATCGCCTACTAAAGGAAATCCGCCTATCAACAACACTCACCCAGTTCAGGAGTAGACTCAAATCCCATCTGCTCCGAAACTGCTATCAATGTTAGGCTATTCTTGCCGTTGTTGTATTTTTTGTATTTCGTTTTCTGTATTTTTCTGTTGTTCTTTTCGTATTCTGTGAAGCGCTTTAGAACACCTTTTGGTGATTTCACGCTCAATAAAAATTATCGTATTATTATTATTGATTTGCACTTTCATACCAGGTTGTTTCCATCAGCAACTGTGGAAGAATATTGGTGGTTTCGCAGTGTATGAACCCAAACCTTCTGTCTTTAGCGAACGTATAGCATTGAATATAATTATGTGCATATGAATGCATGTACATTATGTTCTTATCTCTATTGTTGTATTGTAAGACGGGGTAAAAAAAACGTTCCCCCAAACTTTGGAATAAAACTCGTTAGGTAACTGCTTCAAGCTATATTCTGATATCGACTAGTTGGAGTACCTCTCTGAACAGCCATGAGAAAAATGTCAATCGCCAAGAGTATAGGAGAAATTCAAGAAAAGGGGTGGGGTTTTCACCGCAACGAAATATCCTTTTCGGGGTGAAAAAAAACATGCAGGGGGAAAAAAGTCCACACTGCTAAAACAACACACTAATATGAAAATGTGCAAAACAACTGGAAATATCTTCAGCACACTTGAGAAAGCCCTAATCAAGCATTTCTAACTGATTCATGCAACAACTACTCGTATTGTTAAACGATGAACACCACCTTCTTAGACCCACGAGTAGCAATTAGGGTTGAGAAAAGGCAATGGTCAGTTATGAAAATGTCACTCAATACATTGGTAGGGATTAGAAAAACATAGATATACTTTCTATGTCAATCATATAGCAATTCTAACATATTGTGGTGAATATGAACAATTTTAGGAGGACATTGGGACTGTTTTTTTTTTACCCCAAATGTATACTAAACCATGGGGTAAGAAAATCCATGTCATCCGAGGAAAATCGCAATACCTGTGGGTTATCACATTAGTGATTCATGTTGGTACACCTTTTGGTATCATATATCATATATCAGTTCAGATATTTTCAGCAGGGTAAAGTTAAAGGATAGTGTTCAAAACTTCTAGTATGGGAAAAATCGTCGCTGAAAATATCGCTATTGGTTCTTTCACCCCGACCACCAGACTATATATTGAAATATCTACTTGATATATATAACCGGTGGGATACTCCTCCTGCAGTTGAATAATTTAGTTCATCCGAGAAACAGCAAAATAATACATACCAATCGGAAGCAATATGATTCAGTTGGGACATACGACCGGAATCTGATTTGCAGGCATCCAACTATCACATCCTGTATAATTGAAAATTGATTTCGCAAAACCTATTTTAGAAGTTTGCCGCAGGGCACAACATTACCCAAACTCGATAATCTACTGTAGGGAAACGTGGAAGGCGCCGTACGCATGAGGTACTTTCATCCAATCTAGTCAGCAAATACTTGTTGGGTTTATTTTAAATAGACCTGGGTCTGTCACCCATGGGTATTGGGTATACTATCTATATATTCCAGCGCCAGATCCAGTGATTTTTTTAAATAGCGTTCCGACGACATGCAGATTGTCAGTCTTAGGATGTTTGTGATGAATTGCTCTTTGAAAAATAGGCTGCACTTAAGCACCGAAATGTTATACATCTCTGCCAAATACATTACACATGCTTTGCAACAGACACATGTTATCTTGTTCTTACATGGGATGAAGCATAGTACCTTGATCCCTAATCCATAATCGTGAGCCGCAACAAAGACTCTATTCTATTCTTCGCCATAGCAGTTTCGAATCGAAAAATATCGGGTTAGATAGTTTATTACTTGGGTTAATTTTTAGGTAAAACGGTACATGGATTTCATTGATATTCACTATGTCACATCCCATTTACTATCAGTTGAGACGATTCTTCGGTCCCGACACTCAAACATACCCTGTATCACATTCACATTAACAATACTATTTCGAAGCCACTGGTTTATTGTTTGTCATAAGGTTCATCCCCATATACTATTATATTACAGCTCCCCACTTCCCAGTGGAATAATGATCTCATCGGTCCCATAGGGCCAGATGAGATATTGTAGTCAGTTTGCTATTTCCCCCATATTCACTGCTGCTGGTCGCCATAGCAACGGTTGCTATGGTAACACTTCTTATGGTTACTTGCATTGAGGTGTATCCTATGGTGGGGTACCCATAGGTGTTAAGAAGTCCAGTAACGAGGTATGCCCAAAAAGGTTTCCGTTTGTGTGTGTGTCTGTGTGTATGTGTGTCCATGTGTATGTGTGTCCGTCGGATTATTGATGGTTTTCCACGGATATCTCCGTATATATTTTTCGATTCCCAAACAAGACCAAATTTCACACAGGGGTGAATTGTCACTGAATGCATGTCACCTCAAAAAAAATAGTGAAAATCTCGAAAAATGCTGAATTTTGAGGAAAATTCTCTTATTTTGGGTAAAATTTTGGTATTTGGCTAATTTTGAACAATTTATCACAAAATTCATGGATTGGGAGGCTCGAATGATTCCAAACTTCGCCAGAGGTTGGAATGTCACAGAATTTTGGGTGAACATTTCGAAAAATTCTACATTTGGAGAGAAAATCTCTTATTTGGGGTCAATTTGTAGTATTTGGCTGATTTTCCACAATTTTCCCCAAAATTCATGGATTGCAAGGCTGGAATGATTTCAAACTTCGCCAAAAGTTGAAATGTCACAGAATATAAGTTTTCCCATAATTTTGGGATTTTTCTTTGAAAAATTCGACATTTGGAGGGAAAATCCCTTATTTGGGGTCAATTTGTAGTATTTGGCTGATTTTCCCCAATTTTCCCCAAAATTCATGGATTGCAAGGCTGGAATGATTTCAAATTTTGCCAGAAGTTGAAATGACACAGAAAATAAGTTTTACCATAATTTTGGATTTTTTCTGAAAAATGTGAAATTTAGAGGGGAAATCCCTTATTTGGGTCAATTGGTAATATTTGGCTGATTTTCCACAATTTTCCCCAAAATTCATGGATTGCATGGCTGGAATGCTTTCAAACTTTGCTAGAAGTATAAATGTCACCGGATATACTGTAAGTTCATCTATAATTCTGGAGATTTTTTTTGAAAAATGCCAAATTTTGAGGAGAAATCACTTATTTGGGGTAATTTGTAATATTTGGCTCATTTTGCGCAATTTCCCCAAAAATTCATGGGTTGCAAAGCTTAAATGATTTCAAACTATGCCAGAAGTTTCCAGAATTTGTGGTGTCACTGGAGTGCGATGCTCAAATAATTTCTAACTTTGCGTGGAGATGAAATATTACAGATTATTGGTTTTCAAACCAATTTGAGGGAAATGTGGAATTTGAGGACTGCATGGGCATGCAATTCCCCCAATTTGCATTGAAACTGTGACATTTGGCAGCATGCAGTCATGTAGCAAGAGCTGCGAAGCCAACTTTCAAACCCAAAAATTTCACTAGGGCAGACATGTGTATCAAGGTTCAAATGAATACACCCATCGTGAGAGTTATTCCGCCAGCGCCTAAAGTGTCCAGCAGCGCCCCCCTAAAAAAAACCCATTATCCCCCAGACACTTAATGCATTGCAGGATACGATTAGCTCTACATTTCCTGGATTCAGTTGTTTGTTCCAGGGCTTGGTTTGCTGTCACCATTTTTAGATCTGGAGAATTAACAATTAGTTGTCAATAGATCTGTTGGTGGAGTCAGAGGTTTGGACGCAAGGATGAGTGAGGTGTCAAAATGGCAATTGGCAATAACATGTCCTTATCATTTTAGGTATAACCATTGGGGGGTCTTTCAAACCCACATTTTTATATTACGCCTGTTTTATCCCCTAGCTGCTATCAGAGATTGAGAATCAGGGGACTGCATATCTCCTGGTAGATGTTGTGTGAAGTGGGGAGGAGGAGCACAAGGATAAGTGAAGTATCAAATGCTCCTTTAATTCCTGGTTGTTCCAATGTAAACACTTTTGGACCCCAATGAAGTTTATTTTTGATTGTCATAAAGTGATGCTGGAACACATATACTATTACTACTAAGTAGCCTGAAGTACTAGCCTAGAACTAATCTACATATTCATACATTACCGTTAGGCCTAACGTTAGGCTAGGCCTAGGCCTAGGCCTAACTTGGGCTTGCATGTATACAGGCCTACAGGCCTATACCTAGCCACAGAAGCTCAAAATAACCTAGGCATAGGCTCATAATAATAATACACAAAAGGATGGAAGCTTATACTACTTCCGAATCCTCCTGGCCTAAGGCAACTTATCTCTGGAATACCTCACTCAACTGTCGTACTAGCCTATATTATTTATAGTTCTGTACACGGGGCTGGCCGGGTGCATACATGTGAAAAAGAAAGCACCCATGCTGCAAAACGACGTATCATAAAGTAATATGCTAATAATCAATGTCAAAAGTCACGTAGGGGTGTACCTGTATCCTATTTCTGAAGTCGATCCCAAACTTTACTGAGATTAATAGCGTTCAGGCAATGCAGGAATGGTTGAGCATCATAACTTTCTAATTATTTGTTTGGCTTCATATCATAATGATTATCTACGTCTGAGACGCAGGATTATATTTGTATGCCTCTTCCAAATATATATATTGCCTTTTTATGATTTACCAACTGTACAACTTAATGTAAACATAATTGATATTGATTAATAAACACAGCACGCCAGGACCAGAGTCGTTTGGAATCCATGATGAATGTTTCATCAATGATACCCGAGATCGATCACAGCCCTATCGACAACACTTTTTTCATTGGTTTTGACATTACTCGATAAGGTATTAACCTTCTTTCCGATAATTCCATTGTGTATGCTCCCGAACATTACCTGTAGTAATCGCGAATGTCAATTAATGGGTATACAAGAACAAAGTTGTCATTGAATAATAGCTTCATACTTTGACATAATTTGATTTTACGATTCTGTCAGGCTTACCCAAAACACGTCGACGTTTCATTCATGATTTTCTTTGATCAAATTTCCCAGATGCCGTGTATATATATTTAATCTCCGTCAATGAAACCCCGCTGTATACAAACAGTGGGACATAGTTAACTCATTTTTCCAAGATTAAAGACAGTTCTCCCACCGGCCAGCTCAATTGAATTAGGTTTCCATTACAATTCTGCCTCTGGTCAGTACATCCCTTCATTCTTCGTCACACCTCTCATAGTTCCCATTGTATTCAGGCTGTCCAGTGACTTTTCGCAGCAGGTATAACAAGACACAAAACTGTGTCATGATTCCCTGCTGTTTACGAATCTCTGCACCGAACAGTCTATTAGGACGATTGATATAATTCGACCTCCAATAGCCTCCAATGTGCAGATATGTCTACTTTCTACAACGAGAGCGCGGCACATCACAACCTGTACAAATTAGCTCATCCACCGAAGTGTTGGAACACTGACTGAGTGAGTTCTTAATTTCCTAGTCAGATGAGCGCCGATCGGATTGCTCGAGTAATATATTTTTCGAATCAAAGTCAGGTTCTCAGTACAGATTCAGTAAATTACATGTACGGATACTACTATATGGGAACTAGTGCATGAAATACAAGGGTCAATGACTCCAATATAACTCAGTTATATTGGAGTCATTAGTCAGAAAAAATGTCCACCATTTGTTACTTTCAAGTTACATGGCTGGTTGTGGCATAAGTTATCCAGCCTCATTCAAATTACTCCAGAGAAGGAGGGGGGAGGGCGTCACGCTTGATTTTTGTTAACACGAGACGGTGCGCGAGGTTGCATACATGCCGTCAAATTATTCGTGAGGCTATTAAACATAGGTGATATATAGGCTATGGTTTTGATATCGTAGGCTTTGATTGCTCCAACTCATATAACAGTTATACTTTCTTATTCCCCAAGATGAATGCGGTGATTTTAATTATTACTCTCTCGATTTTAAACTGTGTGAGATGGTTATATCATGGGAATGGATAGGTAATATTTGGTGTTGGGCGATATTAACAGGATATAAGTAATTAAATAAACACCATTAGCACAAAGTGGAGGATGAAATCTTGCAACTCCGGGGATCTCACTCTTGTTCGTGTAATCTCAGTACTCTGGTGCCCACGACTGTTAATCTATCAATTGAAAACTTCCAGACACGAATACATACAAGTGGAATACTTGAGAAGTAATGTTTCCGGCCATCTGTTCAGTTTCCGAACCTTAACCCTACACTTTGCTCTGTATCAACCAAAAGTGGCACTCTGTTAGATAGTGGACTACCCCTCCCTTCAATCAATATCCTGGCTATGCTACTGCATATACACCTTGAATAACTCGCAATACTATATATAGCCTATACATAGGGCCTCGATGAAAATGTATGGTTCCCCTTGGAACAATGGAGGGGAGATTGTTTGTTCATGGATTAATTCATTTACTGGACTACTTGTGAATGCCTATAAGTTTGTGTTCCCAGTGAATAGTGATGCTTCTAGGCAATAAACCTAGATGTGTTGGTGGGAACACAAGAAAGAAGGGTTAAAATATGTATGTTGATGAGATAAACTGTCTAATTTACAAATTGGTGAAGGTGAAATTTGTGTGAGGAACCTGGGCAAATGTGAAGCTTCACAGATTATCTTTAATAGGCAGTTTCATTTATTCATTATTTTTTTCGCTCATTTATATCGCCCTTCTCACGTAGAATGAAGGGCGTTACAATCAAATTCGATATGCTCTCCGATCGTAGCACTCAATGCTAATGTTAAATGGTTGTCAAAATTAACTTCTGCCCCCTTATAACTTCTGAGGCGGGGTGAGAGTGATACATGGAGCCCACGGAGCTCTATCACATATCTAAGAAGTGTCAGTCATTTTTCTTGCTCCATATCTCCGAAGATGAGCATGTGACCTTGTCAGGATTTGACATTTGTCTTTTCATTTTCACCAATATTTACGAACATCACATTATACAGATTTTCATTAATTAATCATATTTCTGACCTCTGATAACTTCGCACACAAAAGTCACACGGGGTCAATCCATAGATACTTTCTATAGGAAAATATCATGGGAATCAGAATTTGCTTTGAATAATTCAATTCTTCCCAAAAAATGTCAAGACCTTGAACTTTTGACAACAGATGAACCCAGTTAAATTAGGGTATTGTTATCAGTGTTGTACTGTGTTGCACATGTTGACACTGGTGCCGGAGTTAAGTTAACACTCAACACCGGAATCGACACCATGGTAGGCTGGTGTTGGTATTGATGTCGATACCCTGTGGTGTCGAAAATGTAGCTGGTATCTGGCGACACCGGCAATTTATATTCAATGTTACGTGAACACGGAATCAATGTAACTGAATGACAGTGCATTACTAAGCCGCCAGTTCACAGCTCATAACTCATTATTATATCATCTCTACAAAGATCACAGCAGTACAGATTTGCAGAAGAAACGATGGCTTGTCTGTATCTCGACCTGTTTGGTCTCTGGACATGCTTACTTGTAACAGTCACCTGGCCAGTAGCATGGCAACATTACTCATATTCCATCATGAGAGCAGCCATGTCTATTCTTGTTTTTCCCATTTATAGGCTACATAAGAGTGTGTGTGCAGTGTTATCGTGCATTTTTGCTGTGGCCGAGGGTCTAGCCTAGTTTCAACCTAGGAGGCAAGAAATGACAGTATTTGCCCAAGATACTGTTGTTGCCTTGCAATATGGATAACCATTTGTCACACAACTGGGTCATGCAGCTCCTGGAAATAACTAAAAAGTTGACATACAGTTCATTCACTGATAGTACCTGATTGTATCAAAAATATACCAATATTGTTGCCTACACATTTATTGGACAATGACAGTTGGGGCATACGATGCGGGCAGTGTCCAGCTGCGAGGCGTTTAATATCTGCCATTTTGTACATGAACGCAATTACTCGAAATGAAGCACCTCATGCATTCCTGCGAATTTGTCATCCTCAATCGCACCCTAGTGAGGCGTAATATCTGACCAACGCATGTTCTTAGCAATAAACCTGATTGTTATCTGTAATAGTATGAATCTGTGTTTGTCTCTGAGATTTAATTGTAAACCAAATTGGTCACAGGAAACATATGTATTGGCAACGTAATCATATAAGTGCCTCAACTGAGTAATACGACGATGGTGAACACAAGGTGGGCGACGTCAATGTTGTAAATTAAGCCCATGGGCATGTGGTCGGTACCGTCTTTGATCCTCAATATATCCCGAGAGGGGTTGGTCAAGCTTCATATGGTAACTACAGGCAGTGTTGGGATATTAGTATGATCCAGTGTACGGTTTGTCTTTAGCAGATTGTTCTTACCAACGTTTAGGTTGCATAAACAGAGTTGCATTATTTGAATTGAATGCATAATCGCTACGGTTGATCTTTTTTACCAATTGGTTCAAGATGTCAAAATTCTTCAGGCTATGGATTATCTCACTTCCGGAAAACAGGAGTAGAAATGTTGGGCTTATTTGAGAGCAGACTTGATGAAGCCGGCATTAATATGATGTATGGTTTACCGAAGTTGTTTGATGTGAAAGTTAAACTAATCCGTCGTTTGCAATGTCTTCACTCCCATATAATGTGGCATATTTGTGTAATAACAATATTTTCAGTATTTATGCGTTGTGGTCATTGATATATGAAAAAAAATATGAAAAATGTCCTCAAATGACGTGAGAAATTTGAAATAGGCGCGACTTGACTCAATTTCCATAACATGAATGACGGAGAATCGTATTTTCGATGTTTGTTTGTAAATGTGTATAATGTTACAGTATGGTGTGGAAAAAAATGTGGATGCGGAATGTTGCCTATTATTGTCTTATTGTTCTTTCTTGCAGTAATGCTATAATGAGAGGGAATATATGGAGGACGCAACCATGTGCACAGTGAATGCTGACAGTTCAAACATTGGTACATAAAGTTTGTTTGGGAATATACTGATCGATTGTTACACTGGCATGTAGCATACACGTCACTCGGTATAAACTGAAACAAATGTATCTAAGAATTGTGTAAGTCTCTGTTTACACACGTGTACCGATACCCTGTAGGCTGAAGGATTGTACGAAGATGTCCCTATAATGATTCAAATTATACCTGTAATACAACAGTGGTGATTAAACAAGGAATGCGTGTTAATGGTTATAATGCCTGGATTGGGTCAATGGTGAACATAGTGAGTGGGAAATAACTGCTACAGACAATTCTCTCTCCAGTCAATATATTCGGTATACATATCCGGAACGTCGCGACCCTGAAGTGCCCGTACGATGTGCTACAGGTTTTTTTATTCACACAGTTAGGTTGTCAGTGCGGTATTTCTTCCTGTCACAGTGTCCCTTTTCCTCTATCCAACCTTTCTCCATCTGCTGCACTCTTCCCAAAATAGTACATGTCTCACCTTTCAACGCAGACAAACTATATTAAACGTCTCTCTAAAGCTGGCATCAGAGATTACTCAATAATTTCCAATGAGTTCGAACATTCTAATCTCTGCTACATACAATTGTCCCTCCTGCCGCTTCGTCGACAATTTCTAACAGACTAAGATCTGAAGATATATCAAGGATATATCATGAATACATGATATAAACATGAGATGCCTTCGTCAGTTCAGTATTCCCCCTACTGTTCTGGGTGGCTATCCTAATATATATATCGATCAATGAATATACCATGCCAGAACCACAGCTGTTTGTTATTCACGATGAGGAATTCCATTGATGATACCCACAGCTTTGTCACGGATTATGTAGCATCTTTGTTTCTCATTCATCGACGATTACTGGTCCTGGCATTGCCCGACGAGTGCTTGTTCTTGATTATTGACCTTTGGAAAGTATTCTATTGAGAGCTCGCTGAAGGGGAAAGAAAGCATGGTGGACAAAGACTTCGCTTCACGGATGTGCTGAAACGTCACATGAAGAATGCAGGCATCAAGCCGAACAAATGGGAGCAGGTCGCATTGGACAAAAGCAAGTGGAGCAAATCGGTGAGAAAGTCGATCAGCAGCACTGAGGAGAAGCGACTGAAAGACTGTCACCGAGCACGTTAGGAGACATAATCATGCTTCAACTGGTCCTGTGTGCAGTGTGTGTGGACGAATTCGCCGTTCTCGTTAAGGACAAGCGGGCTTGTTCATAACTTCCTCTCAGCATTTCAGTCCTCATCGTCTATCGATCATGATGGACAGCGTAGTAGTTGATCTGGTAGCCGGAAACATTGTGTATATTTTCACGACATATTTTTCCGGATTTCACGAATGATCATTCATGAGCACAGTTCAATTGTCTTTGAAAATATTACGTTGCTCAGAAAAACGTTCGACTTTTCATTCAAGCCGGTCACAGCATGACGTCTTACTAATAATTCCCAGCAAGAACCCTTCGAATGCCAACACAGAAACACAGTCAACCTATATGTTTCACTCATAATGCCATCGGAGTCGTGGTCAGTTGAATTGAATTAAGATTCCATTACTATAATGCCCTCTGGTGACTGCATCCTACGTTTTCTGTGACATTTCTCATATATCATCTATTAAGTCTGTCCAGTGACCTATAGTGTATATAAAAGTATAGGCAAGGATGATATAAATTACTAATGGGGATCCGGGATGAATTACATATGGTTAAGGTTCACGCCTACGTGTAAGTAAAATTGTAAAATGTGTCAAATGGATGTCCAAACTGACCATGGGTTGCGCTTGTTGATTAACAAGGAACTGAACATCGGCAGACGCTGTCTCGAGGTAAGCTTTGTTTCTCGAACTCGTGCCAATCATAGTTATATTGATGCAATGATTCAGTCACATGAAATGGCAAGTTAATATCAAGTAATGTCACAAGTACATCGCTCAGAGCTATTTTTTATCCTTCCGTCATACGGAATCGCATAACCCATACCAGAAAACATTAATATTAGTTCTCACCCACCTGACGTTGCGAGTCGTTGCTCTGTAAAATGAATGGAGACGCTATCTTGTAGTTTAGGTTCCTACAATTGGGATACTTTGGCACTTTGAATATGTTATTCTACACATCATTTGTACCTCAGCTTGTTATCAGTCATGTTCACCTTATATCTTCTACATGACTTGAAGTGAAATCAATGTTATATATCATATATATATTACGAATTACGAATCAGATTTATTATTGCTCCTAAAACGTTGAACGACAGATTTAGTTAATAGCTGTTCGGTCTGCTAGATCCCAGCATTCGCCTAATGGTTCACAGCATGTTGATCCAGAAAGACATTGCGCCAGGAATATTCACATGTATCAAACATCGGTTATTCATTGATAACGAGTTCGTGTTACGGAGTGTCAGTGTCAAATACAGGACCAGGAACTTTGTTCTGACTAATCATGGGGTCAAACCAGTTGAATTAGGATATTATTATTCCTCCGGACAGGGCATCGGCCTGATGCTGTTCTACACCTCTCTCGTTGCATCTCGGTCCGTATATATATATCTGAGTTTCACATTCAAGAGAGTGGAGATATTGATATAAGTTCAACGAATGATTTCTACCCCAAACAAGAAACCATATACCAGGGCAATATGTCTAGGAATATTGGATATTAACAATATGTTCAGGAACGGATAGACGGAGGCTACACTCGCCTCCTTGAAACGTTATCATATCTCTTACTCCGATGATTTTGTGGAACGCCGCGTGAAAAAGCATCACGTATAATTCCATTAGTGTTTTCCGTATCTGCCTTTGGCTGGCTATAAAATACGCTTCCATTGCCTTCGTCGTGCATGGGCAAATGAAAAGCCAGCAAAGACTGGTTTACCGAGCATGTGCCTGAGGTCGTCATGTGTAAACGTGGCGTAACAATTATGTCAATAAGTCAGTTAACAGTTATCAATGCACTTACTCGCGATGGCTAAGCCTTCTGGAATAGAACACATACTATTCGTCTGTCACCATATCATTATCATACTCCATACCTAAAACTGAAAACTAGCAGAAATTGCGTTGTCAGGGTGCCAGTAAAATTTGCACAAAAAGAAAAAAGTACCTACATGTTCCTCAGTGATTTGACCGATCGTACCCTAAATTCAATGTGAATATAGGCAGCTTTAGCTGGGATTCGTATCTGTTACGTATTCGACTGAAACATTGCATGCTATAGATTCAGGAATTGTTTATTTATTGAATTTCTCGTGTTGGATTAAGCTGATGCTTGTCATCTATTGTGGATGAACAGTGAGTTATTGCGAACCCATTAGCCTCACAATTATTGACGTTTCTTCCACGGGCTTCAACGTCTTTGGTCAAGACGGAGTAGTCTGTTCAATTATAATCAGATTCAATTACTATCGTGCCTCCGGTTACTGCATGCTCACGTTCTTGGTAACACGTATACATCTCGATCCTCACCGCATAATTCGGACAGTCCAGTGACATTTAGAAGCTGATAAAAGAGGATGATACCTTAGTTTCTTGTGAGTATGTCTTATGGGAATATGTCAGGCGTGGAACGTCATGCAGCACTAAGTGCTACCTCGATATTTCGTTAGCATTGTATTTACGATACTGATTCCTCTTAAAAATATACATACCGCGGGTGTCTGATTCCTGCTGGCTGAATAAAAAACTAATTCCACGCACTGGCATATATTATACCATTATACCATGGCATGAGGTATATGTCAACGCGGTACGTATATCATTGACGCAATATGATATCTGTAACCTTGGATATACAATTTCTAATGAAATTTATTCAAGTTATTGACCACCAACCGCTTTTGGGTCCTGAATTTAAATTAAGTTTATTCACAGGCAACACAGGTATGGACACTGTAATCAGATTACTGTTGAAATAGTGTTCTCATAACATATGGATCAAGCACCGTTAGCAAAACCAGGTCACTTTTGAGAGTTGAAAACAGAGCCCAGTACCCGAAGTCAGTGCTTACTTTGGTAATTACAATATTTAACCATTAATATGGTGCAGACAGTGGGCGGATACTTTAGCAGAGCTCAGAAACATCTCACGTACTAAGCGTTTCAATGGCTGATATAATAGTAAACAAAATATGATAAGCGAATGTTTGATTTTTACGATGGTTTTGTCATGCAGCTGGTGGTTCCGAAAAATAAATGTAGTTTGCAAAACACTTTCCTTGAGTTCCCTATTCGGATCATCATGTGTCAGAAGACATATGCAACTATCACAGTATTACGACAATCACCTGATCAATTCGATTTGATTGAATTAAAAAAGATTGCATATGGTCAATTGTGTCTATTTCCAGATGTAGTGTGCTTTGAGCTGATGAAACTTGATCGAGACCCGATCGAGACCCATCGAGTTGCGCTATATAAATATGTACTATTATTATTAGTAGTAGTAGTATGATTATTATCATATTCATTCAGGGTCAGTGTCAGTGTGTCAGAATAACCTTGGTTTGTAACAGCCTTTTCGTCTCAAGTTTCAACCTCCCGCATCTCCTCCTCCACCTGCATCTTCTATTTCATCTTCGGCTGTCTTTGCTTTCATGTTATAGTCATCTGAAACTGTGGGGCTATCCTTAGGACACGATGACTATACCTCCTCAAAACATGACCATATCATCCCGCTCCATTTGCTTCCGTCAACTGATCAACGGACATTAATCATCCCCCTCAGAACCTCAGCCCTCTCTCTATCTGTGAATTCCACGCCGCGCATCGCTCTCACCATCGCTCTCCTCAGAATCTCCCCTTCTCTCGAGCACCCTTCACCCATCTAAACCCCACTCTCGCTGCCACGACAGCCTCACATACGCCGCTTGCGACCACCTTGTCCCCTAATAACAATACTATTTCCCTGTTCTCGGCTGGCATCATCTATAACCGGATATATATTTCTGTAGACGAAGCCTGGTTAGGTGTAGTGAGTGTATATCGAGGGGTATTCACACTAGCCTGTACATTTTCACATTCGGAAATATGTCTCCAATTCTTGAAATATGCAAAACAGTTTCGTGGTATCACATTGAAAATTACTGTGAGTGAATTCGATATTCATCAGTTATAACCACACAATTGTAAATTCTAAACATATTACCTGGTACGTTAACACTATCTTTGGACTCCCCTGATATCTTGTTAGACTGGCATGTAGTATACACACTAGCACTATAGGATGTTCTCAGTCCAACACTTCTTCAGTCCGACGCGTCTTCAGTCCGACACGTCTTCAGTCCAACACGTCTTCAGTTCGAAAATGGATTAAAATCCACGTCTTCAGTCCAACACGTCTTCAATCCGACACGTCTTTAGTCCGAAAATGAAATACACGTCTCCAGTCCGACAGGTTTTCAGTCCGACAGGTTTTCAGTCGTTTTCTTCGTAGGCTACAGCGCATTGAGTTGGTTTCTAAATTCGGAATGGCAACTTGTGCGAACTCTTTTCATTTCAAGCGGTGAGCTATATCGATGACAGCTGCTCCAATATAAATTGGATAATACACAAAAGCTGCAAAATTATTAAAACCCGAGGAACCCAAGCCGGCGAATGCCCACTTCCTGCTTCGTATATGCAACAGCTTATCAACAGGCTTGAATAAACTCAGCTTGATTAACAAACGTTAGAAATTACGGACTACAAAAAAGATAATAATAACTTCCTATTGAACTTTCCTGTTTCAAACTGCAAAAAGTGGAACCGGAGTTTGTAAATTGGTTCACAACATGTTGGTCCTTCAGAAAAATACTGGGCAGAATTCACATGTAATAAGACATTATTCACATATGAACAACCGATTTGTACTATCAAGTATCGGGTAATTCTGATGCTGACTATAAAAGACAATGCTCCAGCTGAGTTGAGATAGACGATCATTATGGTACTTACTGTTCAACACCTATCACGTTGCATCTCATTCTGTATTTACCGTGAACGACTGTTCTTTAGTTTCTCCGTATACTGGTAAAACTAAATTGGTCTTTCATATATATTCACGACCGCTGTATTCGACTTCTCGCTCCCAATGTTTTGCGAACTACTGAGGATCGAGAATCTTACACCCTGCAGGAGGACTGCTGTGAGAACGATCAGCGGGACCTCGAGTGAAAACAGTTATTGGGAACGTATTTGGAGGATAAACATATAGAACAGAGCTTCGAAGATCCAAATTTGAATTGTTATTAAAAATAACATGTAGGACTAGTTGACACTGACAAGAGTGAATGATCTATCAGCTAATTCTGTGGGATGATTCCGTGGGAGTCATTGAGTGACATATTTACGCAGGCCTGTCATACCAGGCATGTCAATGAACTTGAACTGTTCATTTGTGTTCGACACTGAAGAACGAGTTCACAGTGTGAGAGCAGGGAGTCGACTACGGCACAAGAGGGTGATGGGAATGTATATGAATCAGCTCACATATTCTTTCACGTACCAATTCAATAATAACCCAAATTGAAAACGCTGTTGGGACTCACGTGCAATATGTTTAGTAATGGATAAAGGCCGGCTATACGTGTTGTTTTCTACTACAAAACCTATGAAAAAGCATCGCTGGATACCAATACATATAAGTCTATTTCTAGAAGAATCCGTATTCTAAACGTGTGCCTGGTTGAAAAGAACGCTTCTGTCGTCTCACACGTGGGTAACAAAACAGCCAGTAGGGACTGGGCTCACTGAACGAAAACATGTGTAATCGTGACGTTCACGGTTATCAATACGCATGATCAAATCAGCTGAGCCTTCTGAAATAGACAACCCTCCACACAGACGTATGTTTACACAGAGGTCCTTTTAAACTTTTAAGATTGCAGACTGTAAATTATCACAATTTCAGAGCAAAAGGAGGGAGAATTACCTCCACGGGAAATAGTGAAAACTGAAAGATATGTGGAATGAAGACTGATGTTTCTATTGTACGCTGAGTGTATGGTTCGTTACATGCGCGTGACTTTCGACACCATATCAGCATTATACACCATATTTACAGCTGGCCATCTATTCCACACACGTTGATGTGCACTAGCGAAGGTTCACATATGTACTGATGATTATTTGTTCTTGCTTGTATAACAAGTTGGACAGTACATGTGATTTCGTCCGCGGTGGCAGTGATTGCCTGGATGGCATTGTGGTTATCTGCAAATAAAGTAGCTTTGTATCTGTTGCTTATTGGCCAATACATCGCACACTTCTGGTGTTTGAAAATATATACTAAGGAAGTAAGGAATTCAAGGTTTTGTGTAAAAAATATCAAGCTGGCTCAAGGAACATAGCCAACTCATCAGCCTAATAGTTATAGACGTTTCTTTCACCGTCGTTAACGTCTTCGGTCAAGATGGAGTGGTCAGCTCAATTTGATTAGGATTCAATTACCATTATGGCTCTGGTTACTGCATCCTCACGTTCCTCACGACCTCATCTTTCTTGGTATTGTTTATCACCTCATAACTGGGACGATCTACTGACCTTTATCAGCCGGTGAGAAGGGATGATACCTTTCAAGCCCCATATATCCAACGAATATTTGACAAAATCGAACATATTGAAAAAAATGTGCTTCTTGAGATAAAGTCTGCTTATGGCCAGTGTACCAATAAAAACAGAACCTAACGCTAGCATATTTTAGGCACGTTCAAAGCTTCATATTCCAACACTTTTGGACCGGTAATCTACAATTTTGATGACATATGTTTTTCAAATACTCTAGGCCTTAGGCTGTTAAATGACCTACACTGTGAACAAATGTTAAACACTTCCCTAAACACATTATTGAACCACGTTTGAATACTAAACAATATGTGTCCGATTATAAAACACTGGTGTTCAATTGCTAAACACCTTCCATCCAAATTCTAAACAAATTTGTTGCTCACGCATTTTTGAACCAGATTTCTAAACTCCTTTTTACAGTGTAGTCAAACCAAATCCCAACCCCCAAATCTCCCAGCTATCATGAAGGCAGCAACTTGAATCGCAAACTTCGTCGGAAAATGCTCAAATGATTCACAGGCACACCTCTTTGGCACTGGTTACGTCATGATGCAAGGGAGGCTAGTCAGCAAGCATCAGTCTTGTGACCACGTGTGCCGATGTGCGATATTACCGCAAACATTACATTCCCGTTACATTTTCGTTATTGCATCCACGATATGATACGGACACCTAAAAGATGCATATATACTGCGGGTTTGGCGAGTCTTGCTGAATAGAAATGTAACATTCTGTTCCGCATGAAGATAGTGGTCGCATCGACAAAGCGCGCTTATGTTAACGAATCTCGCAAACATGCATTCGTTACGGATATGTTAGGCGTCGTAGGTCATGCTTTCGGGACGGCTCCGCACGGGATTCACGGGATATTATTTTTCACTAATAAGATTTTACTAAGCGTCTCAATGGTTGGTATAATAGTGAACGAAATATGTTGAACGAGTATTTCACTTTCACATTCACAATAATGTTGCTATGGTAACACTTCTTATGAGGGGAGTTACTTGCATTGAAGTGTATCCTATGGTGGGGTACCCATGGGTGTCAAGAAGTCCAGTAACGAGGTATGCGCAAAAAGGTTTCCGTGTGTGTGTGTGTCTGTGTGTATGTGTGTCCGAGTGTCCATGTGTATGTGTGTCCGTCGGATTTTTGATGATTTTCCACAGATATCTCAAGTTTTTGATGCCCAAACAAGACCAAGTTTCACACAGTGGTGAATTGTCACTAAATACGTTACACCTTTAAAAAAATTGTGGAAATCTCAAAAATCTGAATTGGAGGTAAATTCTCTTATTTTAGTTGAAATTGAGGTATTTGGCTGATTTTTAACAATTTCCCAAAAAATCCTGGATTGCAAGGCTTGAATGATTCCTAACTTCGCAAGAAATTGAAATGTCACAGAATATGAGTTTTCTCATGATTTTGGGTGGACATTTTGAACAATGCCAAATTTGGAGGGGAAATCTCTTATTTGGGGTAATTTGTCATATTTGGCTAATTTTCCGACAAATTTGGGTGGAAACTGGAAAAATGTGGAATCTGGAGAAGAATTCCCTTAACTTTGGGTTGAAATGTTATATTTGTCTAATTTTCGACAATTTCTCTAAAAAAATGATGGATTGAAAGGCTCGAATAGTTCAAAACTTTGCCAGTAGTTGAAATATCACAAAATATAAGGTTTCTGAACAAGAGTGCCAATGGCACAGTAGCTCACCTGGAATGTGTAAATTTGTTTCACTATAGTGAAATCTGATGAGAAAACACTGATTGAGATAACATTGACGTCATGATGGCATTTGGGACCTTGGACCAAGAAATCCTGACATCCCAAAAGTATGGTTATTAGTGCACCATTACGTCCGTTATTTCAAATGAAAAGTTATAGGTCCCATACTGGGCCTTGGGCCAGAAATGTGCAAACTGTGCAAATTTATAGAAGAGGTATTTTATATAATGGGCCCTCCAAACCGGGCCCAGATCCGAAATTGAGCAAAATTCCAAAACATCCCTAAAGGACCTCTACCTAAGGACCATTATGAGTAACTCCAAAGAAAACGAATTGGAGCTATTAGGAGGAACTACCACTGTGTAATTTAATAAAATGGGCCCTCGGGCCCAATACAGCTGTACAGCTGTTAGACCATCATCCTGGCTGAACATGAGCACTATGTAGGCTACTAAAATTGATAAGAGGAGAAACATTTTGCATGAGTCCACATGATGGGCCCAGGGCCAACACCGGGCCTCGAGCCCAAAATTCCTGAACAACCCTAAGGTATGGCTGCTAGACCATCATTTTGACCAAATATCAGCTCTGTGCAACCAAATTCGTAGTAGGAGAGCCAATGAGTATGATTTCCCATGATGGGCCCTAGAGCCCACGGTTCAAAATTCCTGAACAACCCGAAGGTATGGTTGTTAGCCCACCATCATGACCAAACATCAGCACTGTGCAACACAATTTATAGGAGAGGGCCTTAAATTCCCGAACACCCCCAATGGTCCTCTACCCAAGGATAATTACATGTAACTTCAAAGAAAATCAATTGAAGCTTGTGGGAAGGGGCTAGGGCCTAGGCCGGACTTAAGCTTACAAGTCTACAGCTACAAGTTACGGTCAAGGCCAAACATATAGGCCTATACCTAACCACAGGAACTCAAAATGTTGATAACCTAGGCATAGGCTTTAGTTTTGTACATGGGGCTAGGCTGGCCACAGACATCCCCTACGTGTGTTATTATTATTATATATATAATTATAGGGATGTCCGTGGGGCTGGCGGGGTGCATACATGTGAGAACAAGAGCACCCATGCTGCAGTAAAGACATATTGATGCGACCAGATACTATATGAGCCAGTTCACAATTGTATCATAAAGTGATATTCTAATAATCAATGTCAAAGGTCACGTAGGGGTGCGCAAAGACTGAAATGCACAGTGTACACAGGGATAGATATATATATATATATATCGCTTCCAAAATACCCCTGGAAAATTCCTCTCTCTCACCATAAAACATCACTATTATTTACCTCACGCATGAGGACGATAACATAGTAGAGAATGTGATTTATTAACCACAAAAGGAATCAGCGGGAGTACACATGAAATGGTGTGTTTTGCATTACAGTAACTGTTGGCAGCAAACACAGCTGGTCTATATGTGCGGGCTGGCGGCCGTATTGCTTTGGGCTGGATTGTAAACATGATGCTGGGTGATTTGTCAGCAGAGGTGTAATACCTTCGAAATGGCT
>JAUOBX010633395.1:0-15196 GCA_032360705.1 Eupentacta quinquesemita | reverse complement strand
AGAAAGTTATGGAAAGATTGGAAAGTAGGTGGTAGTAAAGAGCGGTATCTGGAGGCCAAGCGAGTTGCTAAGTCAAAAGTTTATGCAGCGAAAAAGGAAGCTGAGGTGAGACATTTTCAAAACTGTTTATGATGATGATGATGACCTTGACTGCCTCTTCATATGAATGAACCCCTTCTCTGGTGGACCCTTCTCAGTTGACTGAACCCTGTTCACACGTGAGTGAACCATAATCTTAGTAATTGAACCACTTTCCATGTGACTGAACTCCATTTGTTTGTGACTGAGCCTTTCATAGTTGACTGAAACCCCTTTTCCACATGACTGGACTGCCTGCCCATTTCACTGAACCCTCTTCCTAGTTGACTGAAACCTCCCCAGTTGACAGGACCCTCTCCACATGGACTTGGTATGTTATGGGGGCTGTTTCAAATTAGTTGCAATAAGTCTGGTCGGTTGGCAATATGCAGTTACCATGGTTGGATTTTACCAACCCTTCTGCTACCCCAGGAAGATGTAGAATGGCAGTCCTGGGAGCAGTCAGTGATTACTCAGGTAAAGGATTATTATTAAAGTAAATTTAGGGAATATACAATTCTCCACCCGCAGCCATTTTGTGGTTACCTGGCAGACACAGAAAGAAGGAAATACACTAATGTATTGTGCAAAAGTGAAGAAACCTGATTGCCTGAGGACACTTTAGCTGAGCATTAGGTATTCTTAGGAATATGAAGAACTCTGACTTGGGTTACAAATTACACATTCTGTAAGGGAGCCCAAGCAGAACATTCATTACGATAACCTTAGAATGAAATTCAGCGAACACAAAGTCACAGAACCCATCTTCACCAATATCATAAGAGCTTCTGGTCTAGACCTCAAGGCACCAAAGTGTTGTTTGCGAAAGCTGTGATAATTACTTTGTGAAGATCGTCTTGCAATCTAATAATCAAAACCATAATTTGATTTTCCAGTGATTAGTTCCTAGCCGAAGAATAAAATGTCATTCGCAATTATCAGCTAATCTTGGCAAATGGATAATTTTAGCTTTTCTGTATTTTGTTTGTCAGAATAATGTATTCTAGGTTAGTTGGTCTGTTGAGCTAACGAATGTGCCTCTGGGTTCAGACTGTGATGTACTGAAGATTATGTATGTTGACACACATCGCAGAACAAGAACATTTCCAATTATCTGCTAGTCATTGTTGGGCTAATTACTGGTAATTAGTTGTGCAATAGATTGGGGACTTTAGATAGAGTAAGTAGGTGCTGAGTTGGAACAGTGGTGTAGCAGTCGTAGTGTAACGACAGCACGAACTGTGTCTAACCAGTGAAATGGAGCTTATTAGGATATCCACTATGCGATTAACTGGTCAGTGCCCGATAGAGCAGTAACTTTGGTAAAATATCGGGGGGAGGGAGAGGGTTATGTGAAAATTGAAAGTCAATGCCTCCCACCAGAATCGCTGACCATAAGTGCACTAGTTAGAAACTACATTAATCGATACAATGCTTCAATGAAACACACATCTATTTATTTTTTGATGAATAGATTTATGGAACATAGGACCTCCAGAAACAATCCATGTAATTACATTCTAACACAAAACCATAAAGTACTGTTATTCTTCGAAGCATTATCACCTATTGAGTGGACAGCAGTGCATGCACAGAATGGGGGCTAGAAACATATTTTGTCATTTTCCGGCCACTAAACTCACTTGTAATTAACCCTCATATACAGTATATGGGATAACCACATACCAGTACTACCATTGCTTGCACTGGTTGCTCATATTAGTTTCATGGAATGATACATACAAATAATGTCATTATTCCATCAATAACATTATTGTGCAATAAATTGGTCTCATTGTAATAAGACTAACTGCCGATAAGTTAGTATTGTAGTGCAAAATAGAGCTACAAGGCTAACTTATTGGTATATAGTCAGACCTGCCAATAAGTTATTCTTGTATGATATATCTGTAGCAATTAATATTCTGCACAAAGCCACCCACAGCCATACCATGTTCAAATGTGTACATGTTACTGTGGCATACTGAGTACAGTTGAGTGACGTTAATTTGGACCAATGTTTCCACTGTGTGAAGAAGTTCAAAGTTCCCCAGACCAACAAAGTCATCACTTGACATGAGACAGTAAATTATTCTCGAAATTTCATTCCAAACATATATAACAGGGAGGATTTTTCTCTTGGGTGCTCACAACACCCTTTTATAGTGATGTACACACTTCCAGAAATTCCTTCCAATTTTAGCACCGATGCATACCTGCCCTGCCTACAGCCATCACTGTATTGGTATCCTGCAGATAATTCCTCCATAAATAGCCTGTACATCCACCATTTCAACGGTTCTCGTTGACCCACAATATTTGGTGACAGAGCACGACCTAGCGAGAGCAATAATATAACAGGGTCAGTAGCCTGATTGGCAGCATAATATAAATAAACATTTCACACTCATAAAATGTGTTCATTGCTGGCATAGATCATAAATTGCAGCATGAACTAATAACTTACTCCAGTAATGTAGCTCACCTGAACCTACCTGGAAAGTATAATCCAACTTGGCTGTCCAAATCATAAAATCAGAATAAGCAAGGTTTGGTTTACTTTGGCTATGTTTGGTATGTTTGATTCTGGGATGAATATGTCTTGTTGAAAATATACCACAGCATTGTGAACAGTAGTGAAATTGGTGTCATGATAACCAGTTTTTATGGCGAAGGCAGGTAATATGTGGGATGACAGATTTGATTTACATTTGCTACAATCATAAATTTGAAAATTATCTGCTGATGCGCCATAGAGAAGAGGTTCAGAATGTTTGCCTAGATGCTGCCCTAATTAGAGCTTGAAAAAGGAACAAATTTAGTTTTGTGCCAGTGTCCAGATGATATACCTCAAAACCAACTGAATAATGGATAGTTGCCTTCCTCAACTCTGTCGCACAGAGCACACAACAAATGTTGTTGAAATGTGAATATTTTATTAAAACATATGAGTGGCAGGCAGCACTGGGAATAAACTGTGAAATGTTATAGTGCATTTTAGTAAACCTCAACGCAGGAGTCTTAATCTGAGTCTCCAGCATTTGAGTCTCAGTGACTAATTATTAAAGTCCTCATCTGAATTCTATTCTGTGCTAATGTGGGTGTAATTCAATAATTCAATGAGCAGTGTGCTGCTTAATATCAAAAAAAATGCTACAAGTCCAGCTAGTATGTGCATGCTTAACATTACAGAGTTTATTTAGGATTTGCAGAAATACCAGTGACATAATTGACTATCCTCGAAAAGTTGCAAATTGCAGCATTCATCTTGATCGAGATATAATCCTAGCCTAAACTAGCCTGTTCTAACTGGAAATGAAAAAAATGGGCAATAATCTTCAGCCAGGAGAAACATTTGTCAGTCCCGACTCCTGATACTCCCTCAACATGTAGACAAACATGGAATGTGAGCTCCCAACGAGGGGACATTATATATTCCTGAAATAAAGATAGACCACCCCCTCAATACATATTCAAATTCATCTTATTTGGATGTACTTCTGTTGGAACATTTTTCGGAAATGTATTGAACAATATCAAAATCAGAACAGGATGGGTTCTTCAATGTGTTAACAAAGATACATATTTACCCATCATATGAAGTAAACTGTGCACCAAACCATGCAGAACATTGATGGGGGCAGCAGGTAGTGGGGTGGGGAATGATGAGAGTATAAGCAACAAAAAGCAAAATATTTCATCCTAAAAGAGAGATGTCAATATACTCTGATCATGTTACATGCACCCCACCCCCATTCTTTAACCATGCAGTCTATTATGAACCAAATTCTAATGATTGAGATATCAAACAATTATTGATCATGAATTTCTCACACATTCCCCATAAATTTCTCACAACAATAACAAGCTCATGAGAAACCTGTTTGAATTCTGGAATTTTCACAAGAATGTTGATGATAATCCCATGAGAATTGTCTGTGAGGGTATATCCAGCTAGAAAGGTCTCTGACTCTGACAGCAGACATGTGTCCAACCAGTCCCACAACAATTTTCTATAATGAATAGAAAGTATATGATCCTACCAAATCTATGTACTCTCTATACCGCTCCCACATCATGTTTTTCCATCTTTGATATACTCCCTGATCGTGCTACTCTGATGTGGAAACCATTCACATTCATGTTCCAGACAATTCCCTTTCCTGGATTGAATGAGCTAGATTTCCCAGCGGTCCTCCCGATTTGATTAAATTCCCCTTTCTTCGGAGGATATGTTCTAACTTTGGCCTTTTTTCAGAGGGATAATACATTCTTCCATGAAAGATAAATCACTGGCACTAAGAAAAAGTATGGAAAAGGATTGTTAAACCAGGCTTGAAGGGTAAAGTAGACAGTTCTAATCCTACAGGCACATAGCCCACATTGTATTGCATTTTTTGCACAGAAAAAAAACTTCTTACATCTCATTGGATTTAGGAAGCTCGTCAGAATTGTTTTAGGAAAAACAGCTAGTACAATTATCTGTTATATCCCCTAATCACAAAGAGGTTTACTGAAATAACCACACAGAAGGAAACATTCCTCTTACATCGACTATGTCTATTCCCACTTGTTATGTCGTCCTGGTCCACACAGCACCTTGAGCCTTCCTGCAACTAATCACAAAGAGGCTTACTAAAATAACCAAACAGAAGGAAACATTCTCCTTACATCGACTATGTCTATCCCCACTTGTTATGTCATCCTGGTCCACACAGCACCTTGAGCCCTCCTGCAACTAATCACAAAGAGGCTTACTAAAATAACCAAACAGAAGGGAACTTTATCCTTACATTGACTGTGTCTATTCTCACTCGTTATGTCATTGGAACCCTGGTTCTGGTCCACACAGCACCTTGAGTCCTACTGTAAAAGACCAAGAGAAAACATGTGTCACAAAAATGTGAAATGTCAGCTACAAAATTAGTGTGGAAGCTATTTAAAGGAATAATATCACACGCAACATAGAGTATTTTACAATGAGCTTACTCTTAGGGAACTTAGGTCCTCCCCTCGGGTCCAGAACTAAAGTTCACATAGTCACTAGTCATGTTCACCTGAGCTCTCAGTTCTCAGAGGCTTTGCAGTATCAAGACCTGGGGGCATGCGTACCGTCACCAGAGGCACTCAGGTGTGTGAATCGAAGCGACACTAAGGTGCTCCCTATGGCATGAAAAGAATGAGGAAGCTGTAATTATGTGATCATCCCAGGCCTAATACAAACCCAAACGAGGTCCAAGCCTAGAAGACCATGAAGGAGATGGTAGAGTAAACACCTTCACTAAAATTGAAGCATAGTCACATAACCTGCTAGTGAGAGACAATGATTACGTTGGTGTTAAGATAGCCTATGCATGTTGTTCACTGAAGGAGAAGCTTGCAAATTATTCGAAGAAGCGATGCATCGGAGAAGGAGCGGTTTTGCCGATGGTCACCAACCAAGAGCGAATCCAGCACAATAAGTTTATCATGCTCACCTGGGCAATAGGCATTGAATTACATGGACGGATGGAATGTATAGGAAGTCTAGTGTAAATCATCAACGCCAGCAGAATGATATCTAGTTGCAATAATAATAATAATAAGGCATTTTTATATAGCGCAATACATCAACAGATCTCAATGCGCTGTACAGCCAAAAAAAAGAACATGAGAAATACAAAAATAGTGCATACCAATGTTAAAAAAAACATACTAAGAACTGAACAGGTGTGTTTTCAGGAGCCTCTTGAAGCCACCAAACAAAGCATTCCTCACGTTTGCGGGCAAGGAATTCCACAGCTCAGGGGCAGCATAGCTGAACGACCTCTCCCCATAAGAAGCAGTGCGGGTGGTACGTCTTTCCAGAAGTGGGGCAACAGAAGATCTCAGAGAACGACCACGAGTGACCAAGTCAGAAATATAGATAGGGGCAGTATTACTTAGAGCTTTATATGTCAAAAGGAGAATTTTATAGGATACCCTTTTCCTGATGGGTAACCAATGCAAATTGTTGAAAATGAGGGGAATACTGTCAGCAATGAATGGTTAACCTGCACTATAATCCTTCAGGGTAAAATACAACAGTATGTGTTTTTTATGTGTTCCACATCGGCTCAGTTGATGAACTTGATGCAGCTCTAGGAACCTTGAATGTGTTCAAAACATGAATCTAACTTTATTCCTGCAAGTAATTTATCTTCCTACGAAGTGGGAGATATTCCAGGCCTGTGTCACGAGTGTGTTTGCTCTATAGTAGTGAGACTAGGGCAGAGGATCTGCTGAGTGCTTAGACTCAAAAGAAATGACACATGATGTGTGGTGTCAAATTAGAAGAGAGAATGTCTTCTGAGGAGTTCTGAGGAATCCTCTAGGTCTGCTTAAAATGAAAATAGTGTCCAAAGAGGTAAATGCGGATGGTGGACCTAACTCAAGTAAGTCCGCTATATGAACCCTTGAATATTACACTAATCTGATTAGGGAAAGTTATGTGATCATGTGGTATATAATTATGGAAAAAAAGTGCACTTTATGTGGAAACCCCATCTCAAAGACTTCACAATCATAATCCCTTTAACCAGAAACTATTTTCATTACGAGCACGCTTCCACAACCTAGTGTGCTCTATTAGGCCAATGGTGTCAAGCGCCTGTCAAGTACAATTTGGTCTTGTCAAACCTATGTGCATCACTGTGAATAAACACTGCTATCTATCCTCTTGGAATGCACTATGTACTGACTTGACACTCAAGCTACCCGATGCTCACCAAATCTTGATAACTGCTATTTTCGGAGCATGACTTTCTTGCAGAAGCTATTAAGCTAAAAAAGGATGATTTATAATGATCAACGGTGATCACTCATTGCCATCATTAATCAAGCTGAAGAATCCAATAATGCAATTGATGCCTTCTATTGGAGTAAATCAATGATGAATGGTGCCATCAATGATGGAGTGCTCATCGAATTGATGCATATGTATGCTACTATCTTGTCCCCTCGGCCTTTGCTATGTGAGTGATATTGGCCCTGCTGGGTATGTATGTGAATTTATTTCAGCACACCCTTCCACGAGTGTTATACAGAATATAAGTTGTACCACCTGTGTGTAGAGCGTTACTCAAATCTGCAGCCTGCTGTAAAATCTTTTGTTTCAACATTCCTTATTTTCCTTGAATATAGTTATCCACTGTGATGTCGACCACAACAAGTGATGTGTGTGAAAGTGAATTATTCTAAACAAACTACATTACGTTCCCTGAAGTATGATTCTCCTAGACATATTAATTCAAGGAGTCACTTGACTACACTGACCTTAAGCTCTGTTTTTTTAAATGAATTCATGTATATATATTATTAGTATTAGTATCATTCTGTGATGATCTAGGCCTGAGCCTCACAAAAGATACATAACATGCCGATCAAACACCAACATCTTCAATAATACAAATTGATCTGATTCACCAACAGAAGTTATGGATTTCAGCCATTTCTCTGAATGTGCTCAATTGATACTCACCTACCAGGTATTAGACAATTTACACTCATAATTGGAAAGAAAAGATATGAGTCACGTCCAGAAACATATTTAAGAGGACCACAGTTTAGTTATTATGATGCTTCCGATAGTAATATGAGAGAAGAGAGTTGATTCAGTAAGAAATATGTGAAATTACTGTGCTTCTTACTGTATCAAGCAGTTGAATAAGTAAATATGGTGAGGCGAAGCCTAAAGTCATTTGATGAAATTGTTATATTGGATAAAACAGCTCACTAAATACAGTTTGTTACTGTGCTCCAAAGTTTCATATTTGATACAATCCATAGTCAGTGGTCAACTTCAGTGGCGCGCACCCTATCTAGTAGTCATGGAAAATAAAACACCACCACAAACTCAGTAAGGCTAAAATTATATCACCTTGTAGGAACATAATTGTGTCTTGGCAACCTTTGTGATAGAGCAATAGGCATTTAGTACAGCACGAATTGCAATACATAACTATGCACCCATGTATCATATAATTCACCCCTGTCTGCTCATGTACATCAGCCAGACAATAAGCTATATGATTACAGTGATAGCATGAAGCACTCTGACACTGGTACTCCCTGAATGACGAGAGGAGTGCTGATGATGTAGTCACCTGTCTCTTATACCTGTCCGTGCGCTCTTCAAAGCTTTCTTCTCATCCTAACTCCTCAAGGCCTAGCAGTATCAGGGCTTGGGGGAACAGCCTGGCCTGCCTGAGGCACTCAGGTGTGTTGATCAAATTGACACATGAGTGGCCCCTAGAGGTACTGGAAGCAGTTATATCATGTGATCATCCAATCACCCGGAGACTGAAGCCCTGAGACAATGTGTTATACCAGGAGGAGATGGTAGAAAAACACTTCCTTCCAATTAAAGGCCAGATCCTCTGAATCAGCCAGAGACATTGATTACATTGGTCTCAGGATATTATGCTTAGTGTAGAGGGGGGTGCAAATTAATTGAGTAGTCACAAATTTGTGATACACCATGAAGGAGTTAGTTTGCCTACCATAGACGGTCACTGACCAAGGACTGATTCCAGTACTCTGGTTTTATCACGCCCGGGGAGGCGGGAGATTGCACGGAGAGGGAAGAATTACGACAAATTAATTGTAAATCATCAGCGCTGACTGAATGCAATCAACCTCTGGCATCACTTGTTGTAATCAAGGAACGTCTCAACATCTGAGCTTAATGTTCCTCTGGGCGGTAGTCAATATTTTTATATTCTGCTATCAGTGTTCAGAGTTATGTTGACTCAATTCTGAGCCAGAACCTTGACCTTATCCCATCACGCACGTAAAAGCAATCATGGTAGTTTTTGGTGGGTGAGGGCATATCTATGGATTTATTTAAATCTGTTATCATTGCACTGTGCAGTGCTCTCCTGTGTGGCTCAAAATATGGTATCGAAGGCCAGGTCACACTACGTCACACTGCATCATATTTTGGCTCACGAATGCTAGTCTCTTTTCATTATGGCGGATATACCCAGCGACAATGATAAAGGACGTCATTCGCTATGTGGGTAACCAATTTGATGTGAAATGGCCCATTCCCAACTCGAGATATTCACACAGCTTCTATTTATCGGAGAGCTATCCGATTTACCATCCGATTTACCGTCTGATTTTCAATATGATGCCACATTAAAATGGTGCTGGCCAAGGGCCTTCAGGCTAAAGAAAGGTATTTAGATTTTGTATCAGCCTGTATGAACTTCATTACTGCATTCCTTGGTAGTTGGCCTAAAATCAAGAAAACCTAAGGCAATCCATTAAAAAAATTGTTATGATGTGACCGGGCCTTGAGAACAATAAATGATCAAGATGGACAGCATGCTTGTTGGTCTAATCAAATCAGACAATGTGCTTGTAATCCCATATTTATATGGTTCACGTCCAAATTGTATCCTCAAGCGAGGTACCTTCTGGTGATAACATCAGTCTACCAAGGGGCAAAGCAATTATTGGTGAGGTTGTATGTCTGCCTAGTTGGAAGGCTACCAGTAATAAAGACCAAGTAGTCTTCCCACCCATTGTGGGTTTAGTCTTCCCACTTCCGTTATTGTTAGTATTCAGGGAATTCAGTGATTTTTCGGATGGGTCTGGTAGAAGGCGGATTCCGTCTCGATCATGGCGCAGGAACCCTGGTTTCGTGGTCAGGGCGTGCAGGCAGCTGCGACGTCTTGCCGAAGCGGCGGCTACCAGGAACACAGTCTTGTGGGTAAGGTGCTCCAAGGTGGACTGGTGCATAGGTTCAAAAGGTGCCTCTGCTAGCACCGCCAGGACCTCGGAGAGTGACCAAGACGGTGCCAGGCGTCTTGCTGGGGGTCTCTGGTTGAACATTCCCCGCAGGAGTTGGCGGATGGTCTCGTTGTTGCCAACCGACGAGCCGTCTGGGAAGCCGCTGTGGATGGCCGCCACCGCCGATCTATAGTTTCGCACCGTCGAGACTTGCAACCCCTCGTGGTAGATGTCTGAGAGGAAGGCTGCCACTTCACTTAACGAGGTCGCCACGGGATCAAGGCCGTGTGTCGCCGTCCATCGCTGGTACCTCGCCAGTCTTGCGTCGTACGCCGCAACAGTGGAGATCCGGCGGGCTGCCGCTGCAAGCTCCAAAGCCGGTTCTGGAAGGCCCTCTGCTCGTAGACGTCGCCGGACACTTTCCAGGCAGAGAGACGGAGGTTGTTGCCGTCGTGAAGAAGCACTCTGCCCTTCTCCTGGATGAGAGGTACTGGGTCGTCCGGCAGTCGTAGTGGTAGGTCGACGAGGAGTTCCAGCAGTAGAGGGAACCATGGCTGAGTCGGCCAGCACGGCGCCACCAGCAGCAGCGTCGCGCTGGAGGCCCGCACCTTGATGAGAACTCGGTCGATAAGGCTGATCGGAGGGAAGGCATAGGCGAGCAGTCCGTCCCACGTGAAGGAGAAGGCGTCGATCCTCCACGCCGTCGCGCTGAATCGTCAACTGCAAAACGTCGGCAGTTTCGCGTTGTCTGGTGTCGCGAACAGGTCGATGTGAGGGCGACCGAAGATGTCGAACAGGTGGTTCGCCCATGACTGCGTCAGGCCCCACTCGTTGGGGTCCAGCCTTGACAGTCTGTCTGCCGTCACATTCAGCTTCCCCGCTAGGTGCGTCGCTCTCAGGCTGATGTTGAGGTTGTCGCAGAGAAGGAGGAGGTCCCAGGTCCTGAGGAGAAGAGAGGGTGACTTGGTTCCGCCCTGCCTGTTGATGTAGGCCACCGTGGACGTGTTGTCTGACAGCACTGTCACCACATGGCCCTTTCAGGCCTGATCCCCAAAGGGCGACGGCCCTGATCACCGCCTCCGCCTCCAGAAGGTTGATATGGAGGTCTCGTTCCGCGGAGGACCAATGACCGGAGGCCATCTTGTTGTTCCACGTTGCGCCCCACCCTGTGAGGGACGCATCTGTCGTCACCGTTGTTCTCGGTCGTGGGTCGACGAAGGCTCTCCCCGCCGTCAAACTGAGTCGCCTCGTCCACCATCGCAGGAAGGGTCTGGCTTCCTCGCGAAGCTGTATGGGAGCATCTGCACGGTCGGTGGATGGATGAAAACGGTCCAGAAAGAATCGCTGTAGCGGTCTCATTCGTAGCCTGCAGAGGTCCAGGACGTCTACCATGCTGGCCGTCAGGCCCAGGAACCTCTGCCACAGGCTGGCTGGCGCTGTCGGCCTGTCGAGCAACTCCCTGGCTGCCGAAGTGACGTTGAGGAGGCGTTCCGGGGTCGGGAAGACCCTGCCTTCCCGCAGGTCCAGAATCGCCCCTAGGTAGGTGATGGACTGAGCTGGCGTCAGTGACGACTTGCCTTCGTTGACGATCCACCCTAGGCTGTTGAGGAGGGTGATGGCTCGGTTCGTGTGGCTCTGGGCTTGTTGCTGGGAAGGCGCCACGATGAGCCAGTCGTCGATGTAGGCAAACGCTGAGATGCCCTCCCGGCGGAGCTGGGCCAGTACAGGACGAGTCACCCTTGTGAAGACTCTTGGAGAGGTCGAAAGGCCGAACGGAAGAGCGCAGAAGGTGTTGTCGGTGCTTCGATAGCGGAACGCTAGAAACCTTCGATGCTCGGCGGCGATGGGGACGTGGAGGTAGGCGTCCCTCAGGTCTATCGAAGTCGCCCAGGAACTCCGCTCGAGAAGGGGTATAATCCTGGCTAGCGTCTCCATGCGGAACCTCTTCGGCCTGACGAAGCGCCTGTTGAGGGGCCGAAGATTGATGATCGGCCTCCAAAGGCCCCCCTTCTTCGGGGCCAGGAAGAATCGAGACCGGAAGAGCGTCTGGGTGTGGTTGTCGGGCAGCCGTAGGATGGCTTCCTTCTGCAGGAGTGCTGCCAGCTCGGCCTCCAGTGCTGTCCGCTGCCCCTGGTCCGTGGGTACCGGGGTCTTGTTGAGGAGGTCGTAGGACGGTGGCTCCGCAGTAAACTCGATGTGGTATCCGTCCGTCACGACCCCGGTGACCCAGGGGCCAGGGTGAATTGCCTCCCATTCCTTGGTGAAGAGGTGGAGTCTCTCCCCCCCCCACCGGCGGGGAGTCGCCGATGGGGTGGGCAGCCCTAGGGTGGCTTCTTCTTCCCGTCGCCCTTCTTGTAGGAGCGGCGGGGTGGGTACGGCTTCTTATCCTTCCAGGATTGCTTCCCCTTGTACCCTCGACCGGCACCCTGGTCCTTGCCGCCACGGTTGTCTCGATTGTCCCGGTAGGCTCGGCTGCCGCTGCGGCTGTCGTTGCGGTTGCTGCTGCGGTTATCGTCACGGTAGTCGCTGCGACTCTTGTAGCTGGAGGAGGCACCCTTGCCTCTGTCTCTCCGGTAGGAGGACCCCGACGATGAGGTTTTCGCCTGGCTGCGCTTAACCTGGAGGCCCGCTTCCTTCAGAGCCTTGAGCTTGACCGCCTCCGACTGTAGCGTCTCGTCGAACTTCCCAGCGAAGAGATCTTGCCCCAGGAGTGGCAGCTCTGAGAGTGCGTCTTTCATAGCCCGGTTGGGCCAGGTGACTGCTTCGAGAACGAGGTCCCGTCTGAGTCGGGTAGCTCTAACCGAGGCCCTTGCAAACTGGTCCACGATGAGCCGCGAGACTGGACCTGCCAGGGCGATGATGCTCCCTGTGTCTCGCCTAGACACTCCCGAAGAGGCCGCTTCCGTGAAGGACTTATTCAATATCTCCGCCAGCAGGAGTCCCATGGAGGCAAACTTAAGTCCTCTCCTAGCCACAGTGTCGAGATCGCGCTAGACGCTATCCAGTTTAGCTGAAGCTGCGTTCGAGAAGATTCCCTTGAGGTTGCAGGCTCCCTCTGCTATGAGACGGTCTCTGGCTTGTGGGGGGACCCACGGGACGCGGAAGAGATCTTTGAAGTCCGCATCGTCCACTCGGAGCAGTCTATCTTGCTGCCTTGGGACAGCTCTCCAGGTTTTTGCCGCTGCGATCGCCTCGTAGCGGGAGAAGGCTTCTCCGTCGATGGGCAGTGTAGTCGGAGCCTTCCGCTTTGTAGCGTTGAGGGTGAGGCGCGACTGACGCTTTGCTGGTTCCGCCTCCTCTGCCGGTGCCTCGAAGCCAAGAATTCTGCGAAAGGCTTCTACCGCTTTGTCGAACGCCTCCTGTGTCAACTCGCAACCCCGCAGCTGGGCGTCCTCGTCAGTGTCGGAGCCGGCGGAGGAGTGTCTGATCGAGTCATCCGGGTCCGGAGTCTGTGGGTCCCGGTAGCTTCCCGGTGGAAAACACGGAGAGTCTGCTGGGGCGCTGGCCCTTGGAGTCTGGTCCGGCCGTCCCACTGGTGCTAGCCTGCGCTCCGTGGGTTGTGGCTGCCACCTGAGCAAACTGTCCCAGGATGGCCCGGAACTGTTCGAGGAAATCCTCTGGATCCTTGTCTCTCCTGCGCCGCTTCCTGTGTGGCGAATCCTCGAGGAGCTTCGGCGGCGTCGACTTCGGCGTCCACGGTGTCGGCTCCGTCGGGTTGACCGGCCCCTGTCGTCCACCGACTGCTGGTCGGAAGAACCATCTCCGGACGTCGCTGAGGAGTGGAGTGCCGCGGTTCTTGGTCGGGCTGCCTGCTGAACCGCTGGCTCCAGCTCACTGAACTCTTCCCCGGATGTCGCCTGGTTGGAAGACTGCGGCTCCTGGGTGGCCGGTGGAACGTCGTCCGCCGGGCTGGTCTGGGCCGAGGTGCCGCCCGGCCAAACTGGGTGGTCCGCCGAGGGGTCTGGTGGATCCGCAGTGGCCCCCATGGCTGGGGCTGCCGGCAGGACTCGTGCTGGTCCGGTGGCTTGGGCTGGCTGTGGATCTGGATCTGGAGTGGTCTGGATCTGTCCGGTTCGTACCCGACTGAACCTGTCAGTCGGCGCAGAAACCGTGGCGGCAAGCGCCTGGGGTTTTGGGGCCGTAGAACCCAGCTCGGATGAGCGGGCCGACCCGGAGCTCAATCCCCCGGACCCGAGTGCTAGCCCGTAAAGGGATCCCTCTAGCGCTCGGATCCAAAGAGCTCTCCGTCTTCTTCCTCTTCTTCCCCTTGGTCTTGGTGCCCTTCTTGACGGTAGTCTTGGGCGCCGAGGAGGTCGATGGGGTCGATGGGCCTCTGCGCTGGTCCCTTCATCGAAACCAGTCAGAGATCAGCAGGAACCGGCTTGAAGGCCGGTCATGGCAGACGTCGCAGGTGTCGTCTGCGTCTCGGACACTTATCGTGGTTATCCCACTCACGAAAGCATCTGAGACGGTGGCACACGGAGCATTTCCCCATACCTGTACGGAATAGTAAAGGAGAATGTAGAAACGTTGTGGCGAACGGGACACGGAACCACCCGTGGCCGCGCGACAATGAGCCGCCCAGGCTCCGCCAAGAGCCGGGCGCACCCAGGTGCACCCGGAGCCGGTCCGGCAGCAAGCCGGCCCCGGAAAAGAAAACCGGAAAGAAAACCGGCGACCCGCACGGGACGGCCCGAAGGACCAATACTTTGGGGGGGTTTTTCACTTCTTTTTTATTCCTATGACCCGCGGGAGAAGTGCTCCCCGGGAGCCGGCGGCTTTTGGAGCCTGCCGGCCACCCGCAAAAACGGGCCCACTCGGTCCGCCTCGCGGAGACACCGATCCGGCAATGAGCCGGCCCCTGGTGTCAAACGGACGGAACACGGAACCACCCGTGTCCGCGCGGCAAAGAGCCGCCTGGCTTCTGCCGAAGGTCGGGTGCACCCGGTGCACCCGCAACCGGGCCGGCCGTAAGCCAGCCCCGGAAAAGGGAGCCGGAAGAAATCCGGCGACCCGCACGGAGCGGTCTGTAGGGCCCGATCCGCCTGGTTTTTTTTTTTTTGAACCCGTGGGAGACAAACTCCACGAGAGCCTGCGGCTTTCAAGAAGTCCGCCGGCCGAACGGCCGCAATTTCCGGCCGCCGCAAGCGTGGACCAAATCAGCTTACCTCGCGGAAAAACTCCCCTCACGACTCGCTCCCCGCCACTACTCCACCTACAAACTTTCCGGAATCCCCAAGGAAAATTTTCGTGGAAAACCCCACCCCTGCTCCAGGGAAGGGTGGGGGGCCTAGGGAGGGGAAAACACTGGGACGCGAGGGGACAGGGCTGGAGGGGGATGCTATGGGAAAGACCCCGAAAG
>JAUOBX010633284.1:0-15198 GCA_032360705.1 Eupentacta quinquesemita | reverse complement strand
CCCCAGCCCGAGGACGGAGGGTCGGGTGGGTGCGTCGGGGGGAGGGGTATGAGAGCGGGTGTGATCCCCTCCCCTTTGGTGGAAAAATGCAATTCATGGGCCCGTAGATGTAAAATGGTGCAATGTTTGGGAGAAAATGAAGCATTCAAGTTTCAACTGAACACTTTTCCTAATAACTGATCAAAATCGTATCTAAAGAACACTGGTGATGGGCATTGAACTAACCGGTAAAGTTTATACTATGTTAAATTTTCAGGACGGGGAACTTTCAGTGGCGTAGTCAGGAATTTTGGAAAGAGAGCGTTGGGGGTGGGGGCTTGGATCGTTTTTGGCGGCTTGACAACTGTTATATTGGTAGTTTGTGACGTTCATAACATTGTATAGACCTGTAGGTGTTTCAATGGCGTGAACTATTGTCATTGTTATTGTTTACAGTTTGTGCCGACACACAGACCGGGTCTAAGAAATCGGTTCTTAAATTATCTCGTTGTATATAGGTACCTCATTATACACTATAAACCGAAAATAACAAGCATTGTGGAATTTATTCTCTTTTTTCCCCCCTTTTCTCTTCTTTTCCTGTAGTAAACAAATCATTAGCGGACCGTAAGGAGGCGTTCGCCCCTCCGCACCTCTGGATCCGCCCTTGCAGTGGCCTTGGTGATCATGGTTGGTTGTTTTCGGTTAGTTACAATAAGTCTGTGGTTGAACTTCGAAAAAACAAAAGCAAAAGGTTTCCGCTCCTCCAGGATCTGAGAAAGTGATTGGATCCTGGGTTCCACTAGTCGTCCATCGGATTGGACGTAGACCGGTTGTTTCAGCAGGATTTGTGCAATTTCCCTAATCATTGGAAGTGCTCACCTCACCCCACCTATCCCGGAGTCTGGTAGGTCATAGGGGCCTTGCTGATGACTTGTAGTCTGTTCTCCACTTCCCCCTGTCTCATCTTTTTCAGCGCAGTTGTCAGACAAAGACCCGTTCACTCGAAGATGGTATTTTCCCATCCCTTCTCCTGTCGGCCTCTACTCCTTCCTCCGTGCCCTGCAGTATCGTCTTGGCCAGTCCTGATGATCGAGCGATATGACCATACCACCTTAGTTTGCGCTTCTGCACAGTTGTGGGAAGGTCATCGTAAGGCCCAATAATATGTTCGACCATGTCCATTACTTCTTGGTTGGTTACGTGGTCTCTGTAGGAGATGTAAGGGAGTCAACGGAAACATCGCATGTGTCCGCCTTTCGAGGTATGCTGTAAGGGTACATGACTCACTTGCGTAAAGAAATGTGGAGGTGATAAGAGAACGCAACAGTCGGAACTTCGACCGTATGGTGATGTTTCTATCTTTCCAAATTGGCTTCTGTTTTGTTAGTGCCGCTCCATGGTGTCTGTGCAATCCTGGAGAGTATTTTTGGATTCGATCATACATCGATTCTGTTTCAATTGCTCCGACTCATTTGAAGCGTGAATCATCTTCCAGCCGGTCGTCATTGAATCTGATATCAGCGCTGATGCCATTGACGTTATTACTCATTAGCTTGGTTTTCGGGCATTATTCTCCATACCATAGGCTCTCGAGGTGTTATCGACCCCCATAGCAGTCACGACAGAGAGACATCGCCTTGTTCCGTGGCCTGGGGGATGTTTGCAGTATCCGGGTATACAATACGATTCATAGAATTAAACTCCCAGAACATCGAGTTTCGATTTTGGCAACTAAGTGGTAAGAGGGACAAGCTGCTCGCGATGATTCGGCGCAATGTGGTGGACGTGACATAGATTTATCAGGAAATACATATTTGCTGATCCCTCAGAGAACCTCGTGCCGACGCGACGGAGGAAAGATTGTGAACAGTTTCTGGAGCATCGACTCCCAGACAGCCAGGCTTTTGTTGCTACTTATCAGTTTTTGTTGAACGTTTCTTGCATGCACCATGCGTTTCCCACCACCATTGGTAATTTTGTTGGCATTCATATTCGTATCTAACCAAGATATCAACCTTTACATGTGAGTCGAAGTAAATTTACTGCACTTACAATACTATTGAACTGCAGGGCAGCAATAGTTATGGGTTGTTATAATCTCACTGTTTACCACGAACCCGCCGTAAGTTCCTGAAGTTACCAATCAGTTGTTCGCGCTTACACTATGGTCTAATGCTGAGCTGCCCTCGGTACAGTTCGAACCTGTGATACGGGAGGCCCACGAGCGAAATATACACAGGTATTTCGGGGCGACATCCCAACTGCAGTACGGTACATTCCCATAATTTATATTCAGGTGTTCACGTGTGCACACTGGGGCAACGATGAGTCGTTATCGGAACGATCAGCGCTCCACCTGCGCAGTTGTGACAGGGCACGCCCACGAACATAACTATACATGCGATCACTGACAACCTCGGCGTGCAAAATGTACACATGTGATACATTTGGAAATGGTTCTTCATTGTGCTCGTTGACCCTCAAAACCTATGCCAAGAGACTGTTTTGTCGGGATATCTTCATTGCAGGTCGAGTTCCAGTGAAGCAAAACAAATCGGTAAGAGCGGCACTAATTTGCATAAAAATATCACGCGGGACATTCAGACAAAATGTTACCACAGCTAATCTTTTTCTACGTAATATTTTGACCATAGTAGTGCCAATTAGAAGTAGATTTCTGAGGACTACAAAAGCAATTCCAGGATGCCAAAAGTAATATTACGATCGAATCGCCAACAGGCTGTTACATTTCAACACATTTCATTGGCCTTAGTCTTATATTGTACATTCAACTGTGAGCCTCGGGTGATGTCATTTTCTGCCATAGTCGAAATTATTGAATACCTTTCAAATTGGCAGAGAGCTCAATTATCACCACTGAACTGCATCATGGTAATTCAACCAAGACGGATATGAATGATGCGCAGTTGGTCACAGAGTGGGTCACAACAAGTTTCGACATATGATTCTGCATTCATACATTGTAGAACCACTCGAGGGAATCAACAAATCCCACCTCACCCTCGTGCCTGTCGATCACATCACTGTCATCTTTGTGAGGAAAAGGTCCTCATAACACCAAAGAGAGTGACGAGAGAACGTGACCTGCGTGGACATACGTCGGAAGGATGACACGTCTTCGGGTGAAAAGGCAACACCGGCGTGCTTCACGCCTACCACGTGTCAAGTGTTCAGGCAGAATATACATTTAATGGAGTCGATAGAAAAACAATACACTATATCTAGGTAGTAGGTGGGTAGGTTAGCGCAATTTATCGGTCAATCACCCACGCATGTTATCTACAATACAGAATCGACTGAGGTATCATATAACAAATGTCCCATCTTAGACAATTAGCTCGAATGTAAACACAAGGTTTTCTTGCGGTCCACGACATGGACATGGACATGTGCCAGTACGAATGTGACCTTCATTGCAATCATTCGATGTTTTCAAACATTAAACTCGGTCATAATTTACTGCATAAACCATTTGCCCAATGTATATGCCATACATGTTGTTCTTCCAGCATTACTATCTTGCCCTGAGGTTCGAAAAATACAATTATTGAATATCCAGATGCAGCTTTCCACATTGCAGTTCGGTCAACTGATTCTGATATTCTTCATATCTCGAGCAAAAAGCGACAATACAGGAAATGTTCAGGTACCCAATCAATGACGTCAAGTATGGTGTTTTCTATTGATTGTACCAGAACTGCATGATGAAACTGGGTTTCAAGAGAGTTCGGCCTATAATCAATTGAATAATGATCGGAAGCACCTTGTAACGTTCAATTTCGTGTTGCTGAGGTTTCACCCGTCAAGTACAAAAAGAGGTGAAACCGGAAATGCAAAGGTGAAGTATGGTGTCTGAATTGTGCTATACTTGATCCTATACTTTAACTGTTTTGAAGGTGATTTGTTTGGCCAGGAAATATATATATTTAATATAAATATATATATTTAATATAAATAAATTAGTATAATATTGCATGTTCGCAATGATAGACCAATATCATCTGATATAGGCTATATGACGTTAACAGTTCCGTTCATGCTCGGTCGGTACAATGGGGGCTCACCATTCTGACTGATTGATTTGTGGAAACGGTCAGTCATTTGTTCATGATTTCATGCATTCTTTTAAATTATCAGGCCTATGCGAAGGTATGAGTTGCAGACATTTTCAGAACATTGTGATGTGCTATTTTGATGTATCCACGAATGATGTAACCTGCTAGGGAAGGGTATAGTATGCCATCTTGTAGTCTAAATTAGGCCAGGCCATTCGAGCGAGGTTTGATGGTCACTGGAACAGAGCTAAGTATTATTTACACCAATTATGTTGTTTGGGATGTGGTTAGCTTCCACGTGCAGTTGATCAGCAGCGCATGATAACTCATTTTGACTGTTGGTAAACTTGCTCGAAGCTCGATATATTATCAAATATGCATGCATCGGCTGTCCTAGAACTGTTTGTTATACCTTAGGTCAATATGTGCCCTCGGCGGAAAATTCAATTACTGTCTAGCCGTATTTATCTAATTGGATAACTGCGATGGATTTTCATTAGTTGTTCAAATATTTCGATGAAGACTGTTCAAGCAGATACTTCGGAAACTGGGACATGTCTTCGACTGCTGAAGTATATCACAATCCTGCGGATTGACTATGCAAACCACATGACTTGTTTAATTCTTATTTATTGCAATGATGACTAGATCCATCGATCGTAAATTTCAGACCTCACAACTGCAGTGCGATAGATTCCCGGAATTTCGAATCAGGTTTTCATGTGTGCACACTGGTGCAACAAGGTGTCACTCTCGGATTCATCAACGTTCCACCTGCGCAGATGTGATAGGGCACACCCAAATACATGAATACATGCGATCACTGGCAACCTCGGAACTACAGTAGGTTGTCAGAATGTCCAATCAATTGTTCGCGTGTACTTTAGTCCAACGATGATTCGCTCTCGCCGATTATGGCTCCGCGTGCGAGATTGCGATGGGGCACGCCCACGAGCAGAACATGACACATATGACCACTTAGAACTGGTTTCATTGTATTTTTTGACCCTCAAAACAGAGGTCAAGAGACTGTTTTCGTCGGGATATCTGCATTGCAGGTCAATTGACAGTGAAATTCAGATTTCCCAGTAATGGCGGCACTAATTTGCATAAAAATGGCATGTGGGGCATTTTAAAGAAATGTTAATCGTTTCCTACGCATCATTTCGACACTAGTAGTGCCAATTGGAGGTAGATTTCCGGGAGGAACACCTTTTTCCGACTAGACTTATGCATAGAACGGACGTTTTTTTGTAAGACAATTCATTAACAATTCGAGATGGTAAACCTAATGCGGTTTTTCGCATCTGGACTTATTTGGAGATAATTAACACTGTGTACTTCGTAAGTAACTATTGAGACTGACAACATGCTACAGTTATCTAATTTTATTCTCTGCCTCTGTGTGCCGATTCATAGC
This sequence comes from Eupentacta quinquesemita, assembly GCA_032360705.1. NCBI lineage: Eukaryota > Metazoa > Echinodermata > Holothuroidea > Dendrochirotida > Sclerodactylidae > Eupentacta > Eupentacta quinquesemita. The sequence goes on along the minus strand of JAUOBX010633284.1, from coordinate 9,720 downwards.
AAATATGCAACATTTATTCAGAGGGTTAATAATATTATCTATATTGTCATCTCCTTGTTGAGCCTGTACATCGTCAAATACAAAATATGCGAATGTCTACTGACAGTATCACATCATAATGTTTGCATAAATAAAACGTGTAGCTACTCATCATATGTTACATAACAACAGAATCACTGCTGAACGACAAGAACATCAATAAGCATTCAGTTACTATAGTTTTAGGCGGAAGTGGTGTGAATAGTCAATTAATCAAATATATCGTCTCGAATTTGCTGCAAATAAGAATGCTTTATCATCAGTCCTTCAAATATTTCAGGGACATACACACCCCAAACAAACATTGACATTATCCATTATTATCCAATATGTTTAGTGTGGTACAGAAACGATTCAAATTCGAGAACATAATATGCTTGAGTTGCATAAACCTGGATTCCTGTTCCTGCTTCCACAAAGGAATATATTCATAGAGTAGGCCTAATTGAATTATCATACCGATGCAGGAGTGCGAATGTGAATAATGTGTCAACTGCTCAACAGGTAATTGAATTTACATTCGATCCTGATGAAAACTATCGCTGGAATTTCCACAGACAGTTGGCCTTGTATGTCGCCTGTCATTGATTGCCAAGATAGCCGACATTTTTATGAACCAGTTATTCTATTTTGCGGCTTTTCAATGGCCAGTGATTAAGTTATTCTGATTCACGTAGAGTGTGCCCTCGGTTATTTAGGTTCAAGAATAATCCCACTACACCAAGATATGTATTACCTGGATCTGTTATTTTCATTTCACTGGTGGTAGTTCGGGGCGGTGAACACATAGTGAAATCTGTTTCTCCATATCTTGCCTAATTTTCTAGATACAGGCGGTGGTAACTGAAGAATCTAGCATTTTTAGTGGCCATAAGTGGAGTACCTGGGTCTGTTATTGTTATTGTGCTAGTGATATTTATGGGCGGCGAACACAACGGTGCAAATATTTACCACTTGATCCTTGGAAGCATATCCAGAGAAGTCCAATATTCACGAAATTGTCTTCAATCGATGACGTCATCGCCCAGTATAGCGTGTTCACTAAATTCACGAGATGTTCTCACCGGACAACCAACTTCGAAGGCAGGTTTCCCCACAACGGTTCACTCGATTCTTACATTAAAGGTACCGATGAGTAGCTGATAAACTACTCTATAATATATCAACAATAAAAACCTCCATTTCATGAGGCTTTTAAAACAGAGGAATTGTTCAACTGAGCCTATTCCATATTCTATGTATCATGCACAATTTGTTCTGAATTTATGTAACTTATAACGCACGTATATAATCTGAAGCAAAATCAATGAGAAATATGTTTGACACTGACCCAACACTAATTGAACTGTTCAATATTGTGTCTACTTATGTTGCGTATAATGTACGATATAACAACATTATTTTGCTGTGTATGGTACACAGTACTAAGGAGTATACAATATATTCGTACAGTCTTGATGAAGTTCCAATACATTCCTTAGACCCGGGAGTAATGTTTTACCCTGCCCCGTTGGAAAAACGTGAAATTTATAAAAGTTGTGTTTTCAAAACATGTCCATCCGATGTATATAAACTCGGAGTTCCGACGTTGCGATATTTGTTGACGGATATGTATAATTGTCTAATTCACAGCGCGCAGATGTGTTGGAATGATAGTAGTCTGAGTGAATAGTCAAATGATGAAATGTGTGTAATATTGGCATTGTTTGTATGTATTATTCGCATGGAATCTGTTGTGACCGCCGACCTTTACCTGATGTTCTTCAACAATGGCATTCCCGTTTCTCAGATTTGAATTGACACGGTGATCAGTCAATGCGCTCACTCTCAGGATGGCGTGGCCTCCAACCTCGGAACGTAAAACCATCGATCTGTAAGGCGAAACCGTTTTTGTCTTCGTCTTCCATCTTACTTACTGTTGTGGTCCCCCTCTTTTCTTATCGTTGAACGGATTTCTCCCAGAAGACTGTTGGAGAGCGGCTTCAAAATAACACTCCTCGTTGAACCAGTCTCAACTAGTACATTCCTTAAACATCATGCAGCTCACTCCTGAGTGGGTCTTAAACTCTGTGTGGTGTGGTTCATCCCTCGGCCATGCCAAGTCATTGTTCCGAGCCGGGCTCAGTGTATTATGCAAATATTCCCAATCCGTTGCTATTTTCAGGGGTTTGTCTTATCGACATATGTTGTTGTTGTTGTTCCAGCTTACACACTGCAAAGTATTCGTTCACTTCTTCGAAACTTCCAGTTTAGTTCAGTGAAATTCCTCTATCCTATCATCCGGGGACGGACGCGTCGTTTGCGATGAGAAATTATATCGAGATGACAGGTCTGCAGATCAAATTGCATATTCGATTACAATGAGTAGGCCATTAGCGTAGGCAAACCTCCCTTCCCACTCAGCGAAAGATTAGGTGAATACCGCACTTTATTCCTCTCTATTCTTACATCTATCCACACAAATTTGGTAACGGTAGTTCATAGTAAATTTACGTCACGTTTTAACATCTGGATTTTCTTATCATTTGCCTCGGTTCACCTATGAACAGGCATCCGCCTCTAGTAGCTTCGTTATGGTTGGAAACTCACGGAGAGATGCCAGCCGTAGTAGCGTCCATTACTCCATACTTATAATAAATAATAATACATGCTATTTGTGGAGCGCAGGAATCTAGTGCCAAGGCACTGTTTAAATGCGCTCACCTGAATGAAGTTAGTTCATATATTTGAAAAAACAAAGTACTTTTCAAGATTGTCTTCATCTTCTCCAGGTTGTTGGGAGTGATAGTCACAGATGCATTCACGATGTCTTTGTTCCACAGTCGAGGGGCAACAGATGAGAACGCTCGTCAGCCGAATATTGGCATCACGCTCACAAATTACTATTACTGCGGATCAAAATGAAAACATATCTGAAGCAGTCCCGTCGATTGATATTGGTGATAACCACTGTAGAATTATGAAACCGAGATATTTTCAACTAATGTGATAAAAACCGCAATTAAGGTTATTATTGCTACACTTGTGGGCTCAACGTTTCCATGAACCCCATCTGCCCAATACGTACAAAACCTCGGATGAAGATGGATAATGTCATAGGCGCAACCATTAGCTTTGACTACAGTTAGGAGTATTGCTATACCAGAGTTACGCAGGTCCGTTAACTAATGATAATTTAGGTAGCATTATAATTAGAAATATTATTTTAACAGTAATGCTGTAATGCTGAACAGCCAGTCACATATTTCACAGTAGGCCCATCCTGTTTTAATCAGGAATTAGTACAATCTACCTACCCTTTGAGCGGACGTTTTTGACCCGCACATAATCCGAACAGTCTGTCCAACGTCTGATAATGTATTATGTATGGCCTATGTAAATAACAGAGATACTCATATGCGTATTGTCGGGGATTACCATATTGGCAGTGGCTTATTATGTCACGTTATGTTAGATGTAGAATGTATAATAATGCCTGTTTTTCCATCCATTGTTTATCATTGTTTATTATTCAGTGTTCTGTGAAACCACAGTGTGAGTTACACTCAACTTTGAAATTGATAACTCCAGAACTTCAGACCTAATAGTTAGTGCCTATATAGCAATATCGATGCCATGCAGGCTGAGCTGTTCACAAAACTCTGGTCACACGCACACTTACTGGAAATCTTGTAGAATACGTTACAACTTACAATTATCTGAGGGGATATTTTTTCCAAGGATCTCGGCAGGTTCGAAATAACACCTGGGTAAGACGAGGCTTAGAGGTGAAATGCCTCGCCCACAAACACACCGGAGATTAACTGTCGACCATATGCGAAATCCGAAGTCATAACCTGAGCTCTACCTGGCTCAGTTGACGTTTGGCAGACACGTTATCCTACATATGCCCTGTCTGGCAATAGTATATACACTGTGTAGGTCATGAAATATTACAAATGACTTCTGATAGAGGCTAGTGTCTTATACCGTATAGGGAGCCTTGAAAATTCACAGGCAGAGACAGTAACTCTTGGCTAAAAAGGAAAAAAAGGGTAAAATTTAATGTTTTAGTTTTGGGTGAAAACGGTATAGTTAACCATTTATATTTGAACGGTAACCTTACTTATAAGGATCTAACCATGGATGGAAACATCGTTATATCGTGTTGCTAATACTCAACTGAACGAAAAGACCTAAGCAGATTAATATGACATTGAGAAAACCACAATCCAATTGGATAGTCTTGTGGGCCTGATATAGATGGGTAGGAATAGAATGCTGTAGATTGGCACCTAAATTATATAAAAGTCAGCAGTTATAACAATAATAATAATATATACTTTCCCATTTTGCGATTTCCCACATCAGCGACATGCCCCAAGCGCTTTACATATCATATGGCATATACACTCAGTGTTCTAGTTTTCCTATCCATGTGTGTGCCCTATTCCGATTATACCTAGTGGGTTATTTGAGGCTGATAACCAGTGTATTATAGTTTCTTTTAAAACACATATTAATATCATCGTCACCTTATTAACAATGGTTGTCATATGTTATTGGATCGAGAGTAACTTATTTCACAATCTGGAAAAGGGTTCCCAAAAAATCAACGATAAAGAATGCCAATGCATGACAGGAGTTACTCAGATTGTTTTTGTCCGGTACTGCACCCCCTAAAGACAATTTTTTCAGGCAAAATACTGAAAACACGCAATGAATTCCAACCGAAGAAACAATAAATGTGAATCATTTGAACGTGAATCATCAACTTTTGTTGTTGATGTAACTGCTAACTGAACGTTTTCATCTATTTCACACAATCATGATAACTCTCAATAACGGTACAGTGCTGCATGACAGGCGTGACCATGTTCTGTAGTTTTACATCTGTCCGTTGAAGGATGCTGCTGGACATGATATATGTAGATTTTTTACCCGGAAAAATGGCATGAAGGAAACTTAGCTAAATCGAGAAGAATTTAGACGAACTTCATCACAAATGTGCTAGAGCAAAAAGTTTCATATAAGCCTTACGTGAGAATTCACAACATTTGACGACATGTACATTTATTAAGATTGTTGAAAAGATGTCAGGATGATTATTTTCATGCATTTCTTAACATTTTTCAACTATATGTATTATAATGTGATGCTGTCAATTGTTCTAATTGTAAATACTATTATCAGAATATTGTATATTATAAATATATTTATCATGCATCTCAGTTGAAATAATTAGGATATTCCTGTCTCACATATCACATCATTACAAATAGAGTGAAAATAAATGGTTGGTGACTGTGCTCGTATAGTACATGGAAAATAATAAAATGAGTAACATTGTAAAATATAATTCCTATGTCATTCGATTGTTAATTATTCATTACGGAAGGTTAGCGAAATGGTACGCTCTTATTCGCTGTACTGTGCATGGCTCATGATTGCGATATACTGTTAAATAAAAATAGAGTTTCACAGGTTACTTGGCGAAACAGACAGACATGTGACCAGTGTGCATAGTATACAGCAGTATTCTCTCGTGACACAGGCAACTTTTTCAAAATGCCCTGAGAGAGTACTCTGACACGAAACGTTACGATTTTCTCTCAGCCTTTGTAATGGGAGTACATTGACTGATTCCCAACGAGCTCTTACAGTATTTTACCCTGTAACAATAAGTCAGTGGGGTAATTCACTCCGTAGTCGGGCACTGGCTTATCATGAAAACATGCTGCCAGGTCTGAAGTCCAGGCTGCAATGAACAGATGGAAGGAACTTGCTGCCCGCGTTGTTGGTCAAATGCCAGCAGTTACTGGGTCATTTTAAGGGAATCCTGACCACCCCAGTCCCCCGAGTCGGTGCGTTCTTCATTGGATACCCAAATGCTTGCAGATAAGGGATGAGAGCACTCTGCTGTACTACTTTACCCTCTAGAGGATGGCAGTGTTGTTTCGACCAATTATTATTATCCAGTTACGGTGTATACCATTAGAAGTGATCAAAATGAGTGTGCTCTGCTCTAGATTTTAGACGTAACCAAGCAAGTGAGTACACTTCACCTTGGGCAGAGTGTCCAATCGGCGAACCAGACACGTTGGAGTACATCTAACTCTGGACTCATATATAGTTCACACATCTATCGCTCATACCCTGGTAGGACGGATCAAATATCTCTCTTATAATATCCCCGCGACGCTTTTAAGCGTCTGGGGATATTATGGTTTTGTGTATGTAGCCCCCGCCGTCCCCGCCTTTACCGCCACCGCGGCCGCCCACAACTTTAAGCGTCAGTGCAATAACTCTCTAACACTTCATCCGATTGATTCGAAACTTTGAACACACGTCCGCCCTAGTGAAATCTCGGATGGGCTCGAAATGTGGGCATTGCCGCACGATTGCCGCCCTCTATTTTACAGGTGTTATGCGAAAATATCAAGTTTGTCCGATTCACATGAAACTTGGTGGGTGTGTACTACAGTTGGTCCCGAAAAACATGACAACAATGTCAAGGTCATCAGAGGTCAAATTCGCCTAATTTATGCGAATTTTTCAATTTCGTCGGATTTGAACGAAACTTAGTAGATGTGGACGACCGTTGATCCCGAGAAACATGACTGTCATTTCGAGGTCATCGGAGGTCAACTGTGCGTAATTTACGGATTCTACTAGCTTTGTCAGATTGAAACAAACCTTTGTGGATGTGGACTATACCGGTAGCTGATTCTGAACAATATTTAGGTCATTTAAAGGCCATCAGAGGTGTAAACGACATGAATGAGGCAATTTTTCAATCATCGGAGGTCAATAATCATAATTAAAGCGGGGATATACACGTGAGCGGTTTACCCGCCAGCACATATTTAGTTGATTACTTTCTTGTTCCTTGCAAAATGGATCATTGCCGTTGTATGTGTATGTGTGTGTGCGTGTGTGTGTGTGTGTTTTGACCGTGCACTTTCTTGTTACCTGGCCAGCTTCGAGACCGCAACATTTATCAACTTCAAATATGGCAGGTAGCTTTGGCACATGGAGTTGATGTGTCCTATTGTTTTATTTGTTTTCCAAGGTCACCTATGGCTGGTTAGAAGCTCGAATGCGAAATTTTGGAAACATCTATAACCTCTGGAGGCAGGGTCACATATGGTTGATATTTTGAGAGTAGGTGTGTGGTGTCTCATCAAAACATAACATCAATGCTATCCAAGGTCAATAAAGGTCACATAGAGGTCGAAAACTGCTGAAACTGCAAACACTAGCCTTTCGGCAATAACTTATAAAGGCACATAGTTGATCTTTCGAAATTAGTTGTGAGCTGGGTATGGGTACATTTCAAAACGAAACATCAATGCAATCCGAGGTCATTAGGGGTCACCTAGGGGTCAGAAACTGTGAGCTGTGAATGGCAGCTTTTGGGCGATTACGTGAGAAAGAAATGTCAGACAAGTTCGAGGGAACGCAGCTGTGTTCCTCAAGTTGACCCGCATCTGTGTGACCCTTGACCTTGGATTGACCTTCGTCAATTCTTTGACGTCTGAAATTGTCATGGCCATCTCTGGATTTCATGGTATTTACTGATAGTAATTATCTTCGGGTTGACCCAGTGTGACATTTGCGTGCGAAGTTTCCAGAGGTCGAAGTTTTGATTGGGAAAATTCGTATTTTTCGTAGATATTAGTGAGGTTGAAATGACAGAGGTGAAATCCTAACATGGTCACATGCTCATTTTCGGAGATACGGAGCGAAGAAAAAATAACTGCTATTCCTTAGATATATGTGACAGTACTTAGGGGTTGGTTCTAGAAACCATTTAACATTAACATTGGGTGCTATGATTAAAAAGCATTTAATGCTGCTAGAGTTGGGTGCATATCATGGAGGGTTATATTCTACAGTGTGTAAATGTCATGACATCATTTGTCATTCATGATCATTGATGGGTCTAAAACTGCTATTTTCCGCTAATTGTCACAACAACTTTCCAGAGACGGTACATGGCACAGTTCAAATTTTATGACAGGGTGTGTATCATCAAGGGAGACATTTCTCATGAAAACATGTGATTCAAGGTCACTTAAGGTCAGTTACGGGTAAATACACATATTTCTTCATTGCACCTCACTGGGGTTAATGTAGGTTGTCCCCCACCCCCTCCTGTCAATCCCCAGTCATCCAAGTACCCCTACACCATATCACTCATTTACAATATTATTCTCTAAAGACAATAATACTTTCAACTGCTCCATTTCCCCATCACCGCAAAATGTCCGGAAAATCTCATATTCGGTCCGGAGTTGTGCACTATAATGTGCGGGATTGACAAGTCACCAATGGAAAGGGGTAATGTCTGTGAAGCACTTTGAGCCCGCTGTGAGCAGTAATCAGTATAAAGGAAACACAAAAATGTTTCGAAAACATTTTCAACATGTTTCGGCAAACTGTTACAAAACATATTATCGAAATGTGTTGAAAATATGAAATGTGGTTACATTTAGTTCGTGACCGTTTTGGAAATGTTTCCCGGAATATTTCGAAAATGTTTCAATTGCATGTTATCCACATGTAATGGCAGTGTTTTCAGGAGACATCTAAGTGTTACATAAATGGAACGTTGTAGGAATGTTTTCATTCAACGTTTCCCTAAACAGTCCAGAAAATATTATGTATTCACGTTGCCAAAATGATGCAACAAAACTTTGGGCAAATATTTTCCTGTACCATTCTTGGAACGTATCTAGGATGTTCTTGATTAATGTTCATTGAAAATAGTCCGAAGATATTTCGCGGGAATACTGTCAGCATGTTGGACCTGTGTTTTAGGTAAATATTTCACAGTGTCATGTAAATAACATCACAAAAACGTTTCCACAGAACGTCTCGCAATGATATACAAGAAATAATCTTTTCAAATATTGTAAACCCATTGCACGAATGTTCCACGCAAACGTTTCGACAGACTATTCCAGGAACGTTAATTAAATATTTAAAACATTTCCGGCCTATTATCACAATGTTTCCTTGAAATGTTTCAGAGAATATTTTAGCTGTAGTTTTTACATATGATTAGGATGTTATCAAAACGTTTGGAGGAAATGTTTTGCTGCACTCTACGTGGAATAATTACGAAATGTTTTGAAAACGTACCTTCTGTGTTCGCTGCCGGTACACCCCATTTTCGATTTTCCATAAAATATTCTGAAATATGTACTTACCTTCACTAAAATGCCAAAAGATTTCTTAGACACAACAGCATTTGAACAGTAGCCTATAGTCAAAATATATATATTTTTAGCTGCGGCTGAGCAGCTCAAGCAGATCATGTCTCTCCGTACGTCCGTTAGTCTGTTCGTCCGTTCATCCGTTAGTCACGTTCGCGAATAACTTCCGAACCGTACATGCGGATGACACAAAACTTGGCACACATGTGCGCTCTTGGGGAAATGGTCGATGAGGTCGGAAGTGGGCGTCGCCACACTACTCTGGCAGCCGCCATTTAGAATTTTCTGACGAACTGGTTTTATTGCATATTTGCGCGTTTTGGAACGTGGAGATCGATCTGAGACCAACTTTTATTTTCGCCCATCACGGCCACGCCCGGCCGCCATTTTGAATTCTCTGACGGACTGATTTTATTGCATATTTGTGCATTTTGAAACGTGGCGATCGTTCTGAGACCAACTTTCATTTTCGCCCATTACG
>JAUOBX010633173.1:0-15198 GCA_032360705.1 Eupentacta quinquesemita | reverse complement strand
TGGATAACCCTTCATGGACTAGTTTGTAATTTTCTCGAAGTATTCCCAGTAATATTTTGTTTCATAAGCAAACTAAACTGGGAAACAGTTACTCATGACAATGCAAATATTGTGATTATATGAAGGGTATGATAGGGTGGTGGATCCAATATTGACCCTGGTACTCATCATTTATCTCTTCAGAATTATACTAGTTCGTCCCTGATAATGCTCTTATTTGAGCGTCAGGTTTCAATTACGAAAATGTTGCTCCTTGGATGACAGGTCAACAGTTTGCAATGTCAGATGTAATACTGTAAAACTAATATACTGTGCTGACATAGCACTCCTCTACGTTGATGACTTACTGAAAGCCCTTCACAGATATTACGCTAATCGCAGGAACCAGGCACGCTCTCCATCCGGAGAGTATGTTGCTACCAATATGTGCAGTTTTCACTAAGTCTCCTCACAGATTCCCAATAATGCCTGGGTGGGACAAGGCAATGAAGATGACGAGGACGAACTGGAACCACCTCATGGGCTATAGTATCCTATGTATGTACATAGGCAAAATGAATATATAATTTACCAGGGCATACATACATACGGTAGCATATCCTACATGCTTCCATTAATTTTTCATGGAATATATATAATTTTAGCTCGTTATTACCTGAATAAACTGAGACAAACTATTCGTTCCTGTTGAATATTCTGTGAAATTGGTTGAAGCTGTGGCACAGTGGATTGTGTATGTCCCCTTCCATCTTCCACAAAAGACTGTGCTGGAATTGCTGCATCACCTCTATTTCCTTTTCTGCATGTCACTGGTCTTCACTTTGCATCTCAATCCACTGAAGTCTGACTGAGGACCCATTCCACCTAGGCATGAACCTACTGTAACGATGTGCTGCTCACTCTGCATTTAGAGTGAATAATCCATTCCACTCTATTTAGGAGTGACTATTCACTCTTCTACGAGTGACTATTCACGTCCCTAATCTCACTCTGGCTAAGAGTGGAATTGGAGTGGATTTCCACTCTAACGGATTTAGAGAGTAGCTCTTCGGTTTTATAGACAACCTCACCCTCTCTGGCGGTGTTTTCTCCAATAATCGAGATGATTTGATAAAACTACCGAAATCCAGACTCAAAAATATAATTTGTTCGTGAAGTGGGGAGAAATCTGAGACGATAGTCTTGTCTCCATTTACGCTTCCTGGCATCGAGTGTCATCTTCATTCGATTGCAGTCAAAAGGTCATGCCCTCAAGCAATGTGGAGCCAAAACAAAATAAGAGGAAACCTGTCATTGAATGTAACATTAGATGGAGGCCAATATTCTGTTATGAAATTTCAGTAACTGATTCGGGTCAGCTACCAACTATGTTGGTGAAATTTACATCCAAATTCGCACTTTGATAGATGACAGGCTCGAATGGCGGGAACGGTGATCCATAGTAATAAAATTGAATGAAATATATCGACAAAAGTAACTGGTTCTGGAAGCTATTCCTTGCAGTCTACTTGGAGAGGTTTGTATCAGTGATAATAGGACAAGCAGGGAGTGGTCGTGTCATCATTACATTGTGTGATTTGACAGTGTGGTGCATAGGTGCCATCTCTTATCGCGATTGCGGCTTCTGGGAGCATGCTAGTGAGAGTACCAATCGAGGATATAGCATATGACAAGGCTTACATAGGCCACACGTAGAACAATGTGTCATTCAAGTGCAAACTTTGACTTGAGTTTTCCCCATCATAGTGGAGATCCCCTGTCAGATTTATAGGGAGTAATTTGCGAATCAGTGAGAGTTCTCGTAACAGTATGGTATGGTGATACTTCTCAGAATCCTCTGGAACAAATTTGATCCACATTTGGGTCGGGGGCGGTAACAAACTATTTTCTGTCTATTTGAGCCATACATTCTCCAACAATTCTCTTTGCTTCTCTTGCTAGCCTTTGTCTTTGCACTCAATAAAGTTACTGCCCAGTTTGTCTGCTATGGTTCAAACCAGACCGAATCGTCATGCACTGAATTAATCGTTGAGACAGTTTATTCGAGGTATACTCAATTTCGGCACCTCCGCCGTATCCTAATTAAGCTTCATGGGATTGGAATAATTGATTTCAGAAATGAGATATGACCTCCATTGATCGACTGACCCAATCCGGGAGAGGGTTTGATATCATGCTTCCGGAATGTGATGATAGTCCAATTGGACGTTGACAGAACTGTTTATTAGGCGCTGTTGCAATTTCCTCCCGTTGCCAGTATGATCAAAATCGATGCTGACTGTCCCGAGGAAGTAAATTATATTTTTATGTTCGATATTGACTGAAGTTCATCAGTCAAATGGTTTGTTCTTAATGATTCTATTGATGGCAAGGTTATCGGCCTAGATAATAGAATATAGTGATCTCTGGTAGTAGTGAGTTCATGAGGGTGTGAGAAGTGGAGGGTGCAAAATCACTGTTAATGATTTTGATGTGGCATTTTTGTCATTCAACTAAGCATTGGTTGTTTTATATATTAATTATTATCATCCTAAATTGAAGAGGGGGGGGGGGGTGTTGGGCAAACCTGACATTTTGTTTTGTTTTGCGTTGACTGAGACAGGTCTGTTCTGATTCCCTGTAGTGTTGATAGTAATAGCCTAATATTTCGAAAGATGAAATGGACATTTTGGCTGATGCTTGAAATTCATTTAACAATGCTAAACATAGCATAGGTGAATTTTATTATCCATGGCGCTAGGTCGTCAACTGAATAGTTCATACATATTGTCATAGTTCTACTGAACTTCAATGACTTGCTGCAGCCCTTTGTAATGATCACTTCTACCTCTTATGAATGTAGCGGTCCACACGTTTAACAGGTTGTTAAACACGCGCTGTTATCATTAGAGTATTGTTAAAACAGAGATAAAATCCATTTATCTGTTGTCCCTATTATGGCCCACAGTTTTCCTCCATTATTTTTTCCTTCACAAACTTTATTTATCTACACGATTTGTGTTTCGGATCATCAACCCTTTCTCGTTGACCTAAACATAACTCCATTCTACCTTGTTTATCTGTCAGCAACGTCAACTAGAGCTGCCCATTAGAGAACCTCACTATACCGGTCCTCCTGACTTCATTTAGTTGTAAATAACCCGAAACAGTTTCACCCTCCACCTAAAAATCTGATCATTGACTGTGTGATTTCGTGTTATATGGTATTTACTGGGCAAAAACTCAGCGTCTGTTGATAATGTCCTATATGTAGATAAAAAGCCTGGTCAACTTCTCTGAAGTGGTTACAATTGTGAAGTTTTTATCTGACATTGCCTGTCTCACGAGTGTTCACCACAAATTTGCCAAACTTTTACGGCTCTTCCAGATAATTACGAAGGAAATTGGGGATGCAGACGTGGGGAATGCTCTTCATAAAAGTACGAATTGACAGATAAATAAGGGATGGCCAGAGGTTTTGCAGAGGAAACAGTGTACGTCCGATGTTGGATCTCCCCCCGCAGAAGATCATATGTGATGAGTAAGTATAAACGTCATATGAGTTGAAAATGTTGACAGCATCACACCTTGGCTTTCATCACTAGCCTTATATGTGTATATGGCTCTTCAGTATAGTATATCAACATCTCATCCAATTCCAGGAGTGCCAGACAAAATTCAGTTCCGGAAAGGGTTCCTGACTGTTTTCATTGTGATTTCCTGTCAGATGTTGGCAACAGTCGTTACTGAGAAGTTTACAGCACCTCCTCCATGATTTTTGTCTGCTCATTCCCCGCCTCCGTCAAACTCAAGGCGTTATGCTGCATATTACCAAAATATTACTGATGTTAGCGCCTCAGGCCTTCTCAGTGTCGCATGGCTTCCCCACTCGGGGAAGCTATGTTGGAGTCATAAGGGCTTGGGGAATGTTGTGTTCTGGAATGTAAAACAAATTGAGCATGCGCTGATGAACTACACTGGAGTTGTATGTGTAGTCATAATATGGTGTTTGCAACGGCAAGACACTGATTGGAATAATTACATTTTATTTGACATTCTTGACGTGTCGTAACTTGCCTAATAGATCTCACGTGCCTGTTATGAATGCATCTCTACAGATAATTATTGTTACCTTCCAGAAACTTAATCTCAACAACGATTTTCTGAGCATATGTGTCTGCATACATGTTGTTGGCTTTCGTACCAGCTCGTACCTGATTACGAACCATCACTTCTTTTCTCCAGAGAACTTCGATCCAAGGGCATTAGAAGGTGTTCAAAAAGCTCCCCCTATTCAGGTATGGATATCGAATAGTCCAAATTAGGCATCTGTCATCTACACTCAATGCAGTGATGTTCCTCTGCAGATAATCCTGGTTACCTGACCGACTGCTACTGTGCTACTGGCTAATTCCGCTGCACCCCCTGCAGAGCTATGTAGAGACATGCTTTCAAACATGGTTATTGTGCAGTGGTAATGGTTTCTCCTACTCACATACAATATTGACTGAAAGTTGGTGTGAAATTTGGATTCTATATCATATGTAATTAGGCCTACTAAGAAAGCTGTATAAAGAAATCTGATAAATTGTGTTCTATTTCTACATTCATTTTGTTTATCACTGAATTTATTCACTATTAGTCGTTTGAATGATTTTTACTGGCTGTTTCAATTAGCACCACATTTTCTCCAGAGTGGATAATTACATTATGTGGAGGCTGTTTCATCATCACATTTATGTTTGCTTTCCTGTTGTTAGGTTCTATTCTAATGTATGTATTTACCCTCAGGCATTATCATGTTTCACCACAGTTGCTATCATTACATTTATTCAAGAGGCCCTCGCCTCACGGTCATATAAATGCCTGTAAATGTGTTCACTCAAAAGTGCTTTGTCAGACAGTTCCAATTAAATACAAGGAGATAAACTAATTTGATCATAATGAGCCTAATTTGCCTCTAGTGTCGTATGTATTATGCTGATTAACAATCCTGCATTCATCTTCATATGATGATTTCCATCCCACAAGTAAGATTATTTATGGGCTCTATCAGAGTCCATCAGTGCTGATGTTTTCATTCTCTCGATCGAGCTATACAAGCAGTTTAGATTGTAACTGTTGTGCGGACAATTTATTTTTTCTGGCAAGATATGTATATTGTGTAGCATGCTATTAGGTGGTCTGAACTGTGTATTTCAGTGACGAGGTCTGACACATAATTGTGATATACAGTATATTCCAGGCAATGAACTACACTCATTTTCTCTGTCCCACTTAGAAGATGTTCATTTGAAGAGGTGATTCTGTCTGCGGCGTAGAACTCCCAACGCTGGTCTAATTGTGCACTCTTGTTCTGGCAAAACTTCCATCTGGTTATGACCTGTTACTGTTATAAGATCTGGGCATTGAAAAACTGTCCTGAGTGATGTATTATGGTATGACTCACCCGTTTAATGTTAGCATCTCTTTCCTCTCATCTAGAAGGGCTAGGACCACCCCAACCTGACTGGCTGGTCTGAATGAATCGTCTCTCATTACAGTATCCCCAATCAGAGTTTGTTATGGGGCAAAACATGTACGAAACAGGACATGATACCTCCTCCAAATTCAATTCTAGCTTGGAGTGGCCATTTCCCAGGAGTAGTTAGTGGAATTGATGAAAGCAGTCCGAGCCCCAAGAAATGAGCGTTACAAATTTAGCACGAGGTGAAAAGTGTTGACAGCGTCATAAGTATGTTGCACTTTTGGAGAGGTAGCATAAAAGATGATGACAGACATTGACGATAAGAAATGAAGCTCAATCCCGGCTGAACATATTGAAATTGAATACTTGATAGGTGCAGAATTTAAACCAAGGCAATGACAAGTCATTATCTGTGGCTAGTGAATTGTTCTGACGTCTATATGAAAGGCTGACAGATTGGTGAAGATCAAAAATGACAGACCAGCAGTCGTAATTACAACTTTTATCAATTGAGTCTCTCATTGGGGAGCAGATTGGAATTGTGCTGTCTGGCTCTCAACATATCCAGTGGTTAGAGGTACGCACTATATCCAATATATGATGATCCAAAGACCTCGTGCGAAATTCATTTCATAGGGGCACTTTGTGTTAGCAGTCGATAGAGCAAGCCAGGAGAAATCACCACGAGTTACTAATTTGTGGACGGATTGCCACCAATTCATGATATCGTGTTGTTAGCAATTTATTTCACGTGCTCATTGGAAAAAAGTAAAAAAGGAGTACAAGCTTTTGTTTTGACTTAAATGGCCATACATAACCATGGTAGTATAAGCTGTATTTAGGCTAACGTTAGTTTCGGAGGTCGAGAACGGCCTCACTTAAAAAATAATGGAATCCTGTGTTGTAGAAACCTCTCGACGTTGAAATGCGTTCCGTCTTCCTACAACCTTCAGTTTATCAAGTCTAGTATCAACAAGCTTTCTCTAACTACTCGCTTCTAGCCCTTCCATCTATTTCCGATGGGCCTCGTCATAGGATTACACCTTTGCCAGCTTGCTCGCATGAAAAACTAATCGGGCAATAACTTGGGCAATCATCTAGGATTACAACCTATTCATAATACATTCTGCACATTATTAAAGACCACTTAATCAAGTGTTCGACTTTTGATTGAAGATTGAAGAAACAAGCCGGTATAAGATGAATCTTCACCAGCCCTGCGGCATTTGATAACTGAGCTGATCGATTAATTTGACGGAACGAAATAATGAATTACTCCTGACGACAAATTTTGAGCTGTGTATGTGAGCTGGATTGAGAAGGGGGATGGGGTGATGTTATGACAGCAGGACAGTTGATATCGACGATATAGCAAGTGGACGAGGCAGAAAGTATTTCTTGAACAATTGTAATCAAGGAGAATAAACCAGATGTTGAAACTTGATCTAAATAACTGACTGGAACCAGGAAGGCAATAGGCTCAGTCATTCCATGATTACTTTGAGAATAAGCTTGTTTCTGCGATTTCTCACAAACGTCACTGAACTCTGCCAGGCAACTATGCTGATGTTTGTGCTTATCCTGAGGGAAATGTGGTTGTCCCAAACCTGCTATGATTTTTTGTCGAGGCCCCACATTAGTAAGTTTATTAACGATTCACTATCATTCATCAATTATTTTCATCCTTCACTAACATTTAGCAACCCTCTCCTCATTTCATAAAAGTTGAAAAAATGACAAAACTGCTTGATCGACTCTAGACTACACCATCGAGGAAAACACATTTCCCCCTTCTTTCCACAGAGGACATTATTAATGACCGGATGAGATGTGTTGCCAGTAAGATCATCCATCTTTGACAAAACTATCTTTGTTTCTTTTCATGTTTTCTGCGTGTTTTTATCACGAAGGAAAACATGCAAAGAAGCTATAATGATGCTAAATGCCCAAGTTGAATTAGAAAAAAATTAAATTAATGCAGATGATTGCCTCGGATTCTTTACGTGGCGATGAAATCCAATTTATTGCGTGAGCTGCGGACATCCATCATAAGGTTAAACTGACAGAATGTATGATGTGATTCATATTGGCGTTTTCGAGGGAGACACGTATCCCCAACAAATAAATAGCCTCATTTGTCCGCAATCAAATCATCATTACGGGCCGATAGATCATTTTAATCACCATAATTACAGAACTACTACACGTTGATCATTGCGGAATATCAAATACAAGTCATTGTACTAACATCGTTAATGCAGCGCAATGGGAGAGGTTCACCGAAGGCATCAGGAGTGTGCAATTACGCCAGGCACACAGTGCATATGTAACTGATCAAAACACAATTTGACTCTCAGGAAACAAACCCCGCAGAGTATTGACATCTCATTTTGACTGGACCAAGTCCTACTGAGCGGGCATGATAATGGTGCAGAGGTGGATTCAGTTGATGATGTACACTTTTGCAATATCAGCTCAACTTTCGCTTTATTCGCCCACATGTTCATTGTTTCTCCTATCTTTTATATGATTTGTGAATGATAGTCCCCCACCCCCTCTCCCAAAATGTTGCTATGTGAGTATACGAAAGACTGGTCTGAGTTGATGTTGACTGGCTGTCCACATCGCCAATGGGAGAGGTTTGCCAAATGACCTTTGACCAAACTCCAAAACACTGGGGACCATGTACTTCCTATGGCCAACCTACATGACAAGCATGAAGTAACTGCGACATTCGGTTCACTAGTTATTGTGTTTTCAAGGTTTTTAGAGTTTTACCTCTGTTGACCCAATGTTACCTTGGACCAAACCTCCAAACAATGGGGATAATGTATTTCCATATGGCCAACCTACATACGTATGAAGTATATGCCCCTTCTCGTTCACTAGTTATATTGTTTACAAGGTTTTTCCACTCTGACCTCTGTCGACCCCAGATGACCTTGGACTGAACCCAAAAACAACAGAGATCATGTACTTCATGTAACCAACCTCTCGTTCATTAGCTATCGTAGTCACAAGATTTTAGACTATGACCTATGTTGACCCAATATTACCTTGAACGAAACCCCCTAAAAATGTTGATCATGTACTCCATGTGACCAACCTACATACTAAATATAAAGTCTCTCCATTTCCATTCATTAGTTACCGTGTTTACAAGGTTTCCCTAATTTGACCTCTGTTGACCCCACATGACCTTGGACCAAACCCCGAAACAATAGGGACCATGTATTCCATATGACCGACCTATATACCAAGTATGAAGTCCATGCCCCTCTTCGTCCAATAGTTATCATGTTTAAAAGTGTTTCACTTTTACATCTGTTGACCATGGTTATTGGACTTTGACCTCTGTCGATCCAATATTACCTCAGACCAAACCCTACAAAAAAAGAGATCATGTACTTTCTGTGACCAACCTACATACCAAGTATGAAGTCTCCGCACCTTTTCGTTCATTAGTTATCGTGTTCACAAGGTTATTAGACATGGACCGCTGTTGATCCCAGATGATCTTAGATCAAACCCCAAAACAATAGGGATCATGTACTCTATATGACCAACATACAGATCAAGTTCAATTTCTGTAAAACGCAATACTCCTCATCATACTCGTGAGGACTCCATATGTTGTGAATGGGAGACGATGAGCACTGCTAGAACATCCATTGCCCTTCTTGATTGGCGTCGATCCCGGGGGGGATGGGGGATATATCCCCCCCAATATTCGGAAATTCTCCAATTGACTTTAAATTTTCACACAGTCAATTTTCCTTCGGAGCCTCCATATCCCCCAACATTGGACACTTATTGACGCGCCTTCGGGGCGTCCCGCGCCGCTTCTTCTGCGGCCCGAGCACATTATACAATATCCAGTTTATGACATTGGGATTGATGGACGAAAATAATTCGACAAGTAAGTTCGTAACACTTATAATCCTAAAAAAATATTGTCAACATTTGACAAAACATTCAATTATGGGTATACATATATGGATATATATAAGGATGCAATCATATGACAGCCCAATTGGACAAGACTAATTTAGTTCATAAAATATGTCAGAACGATACGTGTTTGATCGTGAAGAGTGCAGGAAGTTCAATACAGGTAGATAAATAATCTGATCGAGGCATTTGGCAATAGTAATGTTTATAGACAAATCCCTGAATTGGAATCCAGGTAACATGTTGGGATATTAGGAGAAGCATATTTTTTCAAGAATGACATAACTTGTGACCCTTGAATTGGCATATTACTATGTTACTCTATCATTCTACATATATTAAATCTATTCCCTGATAGACCATCTCATAAAGGACATGTTGTATACACATGCATACAGGATACGTTGATAGCCAAACAGTACACCCCCAACAAGCTTCCAAGAGGGAAACTCCATATCTTGGAAGGAACACTTATTACAGCTGGTCTTCCTACAATTACAATCTGAGCGAACTTTTCAGCCTTCCATAAACCCCGACACAATATATTGGTCATGGATAATAACTTGGGATCATAGTCTGCCCCATAACAATTATAAATTCCAATCCGTTCAACAGGGGTCAGACTTGACTTATTGGTGTCGATGTCTGCTTCTATCTGTCATGATGCCCCTCCAAAGGTGCAACATGGGCATGACGATGTTGTCAAAATTGTTTTATTCAGAATTTGAACGGCTCATTCCTTGGGGATTGTACTAATTTGAATAGTCCTAGTAATTACTCCGGGATATGACCACTCTTTCATGTTTTGTACAATTGTATGTTCTATCCCATAACAATTTCTGATTGGAGACGTTGTAATGCGATATGATTTGTTCAAGCCAGCCAGCAGTTATTGATTGAAATAATTTATCTTTCAAACAAGGCATCGAAAACATCCTATCCCATCCAGATAAAAGAAAATATATTCTAACAATGAATAAATGAGTGGGATGACAACGTAATGCTAAGAATTTATACCAGATCATTACCATATAACATTGGGCCGAGGAGGCCCTATCAAGGTTCAGTTTAGCGGGGGTGGGGGCATTGAATAATTGTTAGGATCTTTAAGAAAAGACAAGATTACATTTATCACCCGGAATGGGCTGTATAACACGAATGCGTATGTGTCCAAACTCTTTCCAATCAATGAATCAACACAGTTCACAAGCTGCTAAGAATATAGCACAATATAGGAAATAGAATCAACATTATAAACCCTGACGACGAGGGCCGTCTATTTCGTATCCATCATTCAATCAATTCAGCCAAAATAATTCAGAATCCTCAATTAGCATGATATGTTCCAATTTCATAACCAAGAATGCATCAGGCCCATTATGATCGAATTAGTTTCGATCAGATATCAGCGGCATGCAGTTGCATTAAAAATGTCCAGTAAATCGTATCTGAACGATTCCTCGATTTGAGATAAACATATTCAAAAGCATTTCAATAATTTCCCTTGCTTGATTCCCTTGCTGAAAAGAAGATGTACGCTAACTGATCGTGGTGTTATCAGGGCATGAACAAGTTCAGAGCATCTGTCAAACTTATAATGTATGCCTCTTCCAGGGGATATCCCCAGCTTTATGACTACTGCCAGTTCACAATTCGTAAGGGGCTTGTTCAATACACGGGCATGATATTCCGCCATGCAATATATATTTTTCCTGCTATATTTTCAGACGGTTAGAACCGGATCGTGGGGGTAAAAAATGAAACATGATATGGAGCGGTCTTGAATTGAAGATCTAATTTCAGGTAGTATAGAGAGGAGAACACAATGGAACACCACACGGCACTAGGGTCGGCGAGGTCTGCATTTGTTGAAATGAATGTTTCTTATTACAAACTTACCCAAGTATATCAACCCTCCATATCAGCAGTCTATTCATCTCACTACGTTAGTAAAGAAACATGATCGAATCCCATTTCATTTTGTCCATGATTACATGATTTGCACTGTGACTTGTATATTGACTTGGGCAAATAGTGTGATTTGCCTGAAATATTGATGACTTGTTTTGTTTCTGTTTGGTTTGGTTTAATATACCGATTGTCCTTGCACACTTTGTGAGAAATACCTTATGATCTACTAAGAACAGGGAACAGGCTTAAAACAATAAGTACTGATTGAATCTTCCACGCATTGATGTTATGTAATAATCTCAATTTCTCATTCGTCTGTAAGACGGACCACTTCATCCTGAGATCAATAGAGTACTGTTCAGTTATTTTGTTTCATTCGGATCAAATGTAGATTCCACGCCAATCTGGGGGCAACTGAAAGAGTAGTTTATGAAGGTATGATGACAGAGTGATCAAACTTCAGCAAAGACTATCGCAGATACAAGCTCAATTCAGTAATCAGGGAAATAGCCAATTTTGATCTAAATTTGATTAGGGACTAACTCTAGTCTTTGCACTGGTGGCCATGGTTACATATTCATCATCATACCTAGGGCAGATAATTGTGCACAATACCAGGTGATTTGTTTTGTTCTAGCATAGTTTTCACAACATTTTTTTATCAGGAGACTCGATTTGTGAAATCATATACCTATGGGAACAGTACAATTGGCCACCAGCGCAGCAACAGGACAGTCGGAAGAAGATCTCCCTTTAGTGGCCAAATTTATATGTGTGCCGAGATGTTGATCCTAATTTGATTAGCGGGTTTGATCTGAGTTTCGGCACCAGTGGTCGTGGTTATAAATTCATCTTCATATCTGGGGCAGATAACTTGGAGAATGAAATGCAGGCAAATTATACTATAGCCTATAATTGAGTGTGAATGCAAACAAAGCGTGCATAATACTGTGCAATTTGATTTGCACTATCGTAGCATTCACAGCAATCTAATCACCACATATTTGATCTATGGAATTATTTACCTCTTGCCTATTTTTCCTGATATTTTTGTGGAGGAAAAATAAATCCACCGGTGCAGCAACAGGTCAACCAAGGAGGAGATATCTAGCTTGATTGAACACAATGAGCTATGTGCCGAGATGATGACTGCATGTTGTAAGAAAGGAAGGGGACAGGGGAATGAAACATTAGTGAGAAAACCATTGAAATGTCATCAATTATGCAAGAGAAAGCCATAACTTGTATCAGTCAGTGAAGCTTGAGCAAAAAAATCAAAAGCGTGGTTATTGAGCATTGATAAAACAATCACTAACTGCTGTTGTGGAAACTGTTGACTTCGGAAATGACATTCAGTCAACGCAGAAAGAAGATGTTGTGTAAATATGTTATTAATGCATTGCGAAACAGTTCATATTCATATTCAGACTCAGTCCTCCATCCACGCTGCTTTTTACGACAGGTTCAGTTTGATCAAGAAATTATTATTGCATGCAAAATCATCTCAAGATGTCTATGAAAACCAGAAAGCCAAAAGGCTCAGTGATTCCTTGACTGCGATGAATTCAGATGGCCTAAACGATAGATATAATGTACTTGTCATGGGGAACCCATATACCACGACGCAATGGGGTTCTTGTTATTGTCTGCTCAGAATGACTATTCTGAACTCAAACAAGATTTTCAGACTTCGACCTCTGTTACACTTTGACGATTTCAGACCTGACTCCAAAATAATATACTCCTCATGGGGGGCACACATACCAAGTATGAGCTTGATCCATCCAGGTGGTGTCGAGTTATCGTGTTAACAAGCTGACACTGTCCCGAAATAAAAATAACCCACGATCTGCACCAAAAACAATATGGTTCTTATACTCCTCATATATAACAAAGCTACATACCACATTTCAGTCTGGTCGCACCAAGCATCCTGGAAATATGATGTTAACAGGATTTTAAGACTTTGACCTCTGTTGACCTATGTTGACCTCTGAACTTATCCCAAAACAATAGGGATGATGTACTCCTCACGTGGAACACACATACCAAGTATGAGTTTGATCCATCTAGGTGGGGTTGAGCCATCGTGATAACAAGCTTACACTGTCCCGAATATCAATTTTTCACAATTCCCCACTCTTTGCTCAAAAATAACCATCGACCTGCACCAAAAACAACAAGTTTCTTGTACTCCCTATAACGAAGCTACATACCACATTTCAGCCTGGTCGGACTGAGCATTATGAACTCATGCTGTTTACAAGGTTGTCAGACGTTGACTTCTCTAATTGGAACAATAAGAATCATGCGATTCTTATGGGAACAAACATACCATGCAAGTGCGGTTGGGTTATCGTGTTAACAAGCCAGGCGTCACATACATACACGCATACACACACACACCTGCTGTCATGACTGCATAGATTCCTCAGACTTCGTCAAGAAATAAAAAACAGATGATATATTCAGGGGAAACAAGGTATATAGCTATTTACACCCAGTTAAACACCTCCATTATGTGTCTAACAAGAGACAAATAATTACCTCCTGGGATAAAATGTTTTTCTCATTCCTGTATGAGACATTCTTCATGCTCTCATGATTCTAAAATTTGCCTCCCCGTGTGAGGAATCCTAGCGACATGGAAAAAACCTTAGGCACTACCATCAGTATACTTTTGAAAACTTGCAACAGTTTGCTCGTGTAGTTTGAGAATTGCATTATGACAGGAGAGCATGAATTTGAAGGGAAAACGCTCTAAACTCCTCAATAGTGACTAATGTCAGAATCCGACAGGAAATTGCAATTTGGCCGAGAACCATTTCTGGAACATATTGTGGCTTGGCACTTTTGGGTGAGCTGAGATGCTGATTGACTATGCCGGCATTATTTCCACCTACACGATGGGTGATGAAAGCTGAGGCGTTACCTGTCGTGGTGCTGTCGGAGTATCCATCCCACATTTATACCTTAACTCATATCATCTCATGTTTTGTCGTCATTTTAACAGTCATGTTGTTTTTTATCAGAAAACAACCCCCCTTCTTTACATTCCCAATTTCTTTTGTAATTATTTGGAGAACAAAATAATGGTAGAAAAACATCAGTTCAGAATACGATCTGGCCTTCACTCTCTTCATAAGAGAACAGGGAAGATGAGTTTTACCTGGCATATAAAGAAAAATTACAATAATTATGTTTTGGAGGTTAAGATATTTACATCTCAATAACGTTTGGAAAACAAGTTTAGTGAGGTCCACTAATAGGCAGTTTCAGTTGACGTCAAGGGTAGAATGGATATTTGTTTGAGTCAGGGAGACAATGCTGATGATTCAGGGCACGAATCATGTAAGTGAATTTCTTCAGGATAAGACAGTTGAGGTAAACTGGAGGCTCTAGTGAAACGAAAGCTGGATGGCTTCTATCTCTGTATTAATGTTTATAGGATGATGACAGCAGATGTTTAACAACTGTTTATACGTGGGGAGCACTCCGTTCATAAGGGGTAAAAGCGGTATATCCTTAGTTTAAAAAAAAACTCAGGTGAGAGTGTTACAATGTGTATGATGTGCTCATGGGAGAACTAGTGTCATGTAGACTAGACTTCAGTTATTTTTAGGTGTACATCCATATCTGTAGTATTTTGCACTTTGAAGAAAAACGAAGCCTCAGAAGTTTTTAAATGTTGACATCACCAAATATCGGAATTGTCTTATAGAGTTCACCAAGCCGGTGCAAAGATGTGCTTCACACGAAACAAAACATTCCAGTCAGGCTACCCGCCTTGGCTTTTCGTTTCTGGGAAATATGTGGAATAGATCGAAGATGAACAATGTTGACTGTCTGAGTCAGACAAAGTATGTTACATGTGTAACACGGAATAGACA
>JAUOBX010633062.1:0-15203 GCA_032360705.1 Eupentacta quinquesemita | reverse complement strand
TCCTCTGGCCATGTTCCAGCCCTCACCGGAGTCCTAGGTATGACCCATTTGGGACCACACTCTGATCTACTCTCACACACATTAAACTTGCTGCCTAATAGACAACTAGCTAATTGTGATGATTCCAGTCACTATTTTGAGATAGATTAGTCCTCTTGTAATTTGATGGAGTTGAGGAGGGAGAGGATGGGTCAGGATCAGGCTTGGTCGCTTGCTCGTGGGACACTGGGTGATCTAAAGCGGCCAGTGGATGCAACTAAGTGCCTCCCAGGCATATGCTACCATGCATGAGAGAGTGTGCATCTCTACCTTTGACTTTTCGATGACGTTGGCATATTGGCCTATCCAGAGAAAGACGTTGGTGGGTGTGACACATATGAAGCAATCCCCGCTGTTCAGGGAAGACACCTTGGGCTCGATGAGGCGGACTTGGACCATTCTGCGGCCTGTAAGACGAACAAAGAAATGTGATTAGACAAAATCTGGATATCAGAAATACTTTCGATTCAATCTGGCATATTTGCGGCCTATACTCTTGTGCGACAATATATTCAGGGAGTGCATTTGGTGTGTTCCCAATTGAAGTATAAAGTTTACAATGACAGCATTGTAAGAGAGAGATATCGATAATGTTTTTCATTTCTTTTTCCTGGTGGAAGGGGGTGGGGGTTGAGGTAGGCAAACAAAGGACAGGTGCTTTCATAAATAGGTGCACTCTCCCTTTTGCAACATAATTTGGATGAAAAAGCTGCATTTTCACAAAAAGTTTTTTATGTTTATAAAGAATACTGCAGGCTCGAGTACATTATGGGTGACTTTGTGGAGAATGGAAAACTGAATATATTGGTTCAAACCCAGTCTCAATCTGATATTCATATGTCAAGTTGAAGTATCATCACTATGACCCAAAAATTGACGGAAAAACTGATCGCGCAATCATATGTGAGGTCACGCCTGAATAACAATTTCTTATGTATTTTATTGTTTTCATTGTGCGTGAAAACTCAAAAATACTAGTTTTCCTACTGCTTTTTGTTGTTGTCGAAATGAACTGCATATTGTATCAACCCACAACAACAAGTTTTTGGGGGAGAGAATAGGTTTTTTGTTGAGGAAATGATGTTTACATTTTGAAGGAAAACAAAGGCAATTTGCTGGGTAGTCCAGGTAAGGTAATGCATGATGGGATAATGACTATTTTTTTACAATGCACATGGCCCAAACTTGGAAGTCCTTCAACTCTGTAATAGAAAATTGATGAACGTCTGGTTTGGACTGATGTATTTTTGTCTAAGCTACGAGATAAGCCCATGTTCATCTATCGGTCACTTTGTTCATGAGAGGAGGGTTTGTTCACTGGAATCCTACGCCACTGTTGCCAAACACCACCATCACAGTCCTACGAGGTTCACATACCTTTAACAGAGATGGAGGACTCGACTGGTCTCGAGGCCGATTTTAGAGGACTCGGTCTCGAATGCTAGGGACTCGGTCTCGGATTCGGTCTCGACCCAAAGGACTCAGGGACTCGGTCCGAGTCCTTGACCGAGTCCTTCTCCGATTTTTTGCAAGCACATG
This sequence comes from Eupentacta quinquesemita, assembly GCA_032360705.1. Classification (NCBI taxonomy): domain Eukaryota; kingdom Metazoa; phylum Echinodermata; class Holothuroidea; order Dendrochirotida; family Sclerodactylidae; genus Eupentacta; species Eupentacta quinquesemita. Next base: position 13,625 of record JAUOBX010633062.1, on the reverse strand, counting down.
TCTTGGTCATTTCCCCCATAACAATGAAAAAGAGCATTCGGCTGAAGATGCTAACACCTCTGAGATAACAGCAATGACGCCTCTAACACCTTGGGAGTGCAATTTTTTTTCTCAGTAGATTAAGCCATGTAGGAACATACACACACATCAGCAAAACCTGATGGTGCATATTTTGGCAGGAATGTCGAGTTTTAATAGGGATCCAAGGATTCGACTCGGACGCTAGGGACACGGTCTCGACTCCATCACTGACCTTTAATCTGTATGAGCATTAGGTCTTTGTAAGGCAGCAGTTGGGACAGCTTTCCATCCATCTCACGGAAATCCTTCACACTCTGTAACTTGCCCTTCTCCTCGGTAAGAGCAACTTTCTGAGACATGGCTGCCAGGGACTTGTTGCTGACTGTTACAAGAGACAATGAATGATGCAATTATTGATTAGGCCCAGACTGTCCAAATGGCGTTGATTCATTGCATCTCAACTTTTGCAGACCATTTGTACCAAAATGATGTATATGTATATAATTGAGCATTGAGACAATTCACTAGATAAGTAAGTTCACAAAATCTCACAATGATTACATATAATCATCACGAAGAAATATTTGCCTTTTTGTAAAGAATTCTCAAGGACAATTATTCATATCATGTCCACTTTTTGAGAGGGACCTGACCCGTTCTGAAGGGTACACAACTTCCTGAACTTCCAGGCCAAGACATTGCACATCCTTTTTGTTGCAGCTAGGTAGGGCACAACCTGAACAAAATATTAATGAACCGCCTTATATTCTTAGGTATAATCACTTCATAACCCTCAATGCTGTGAGGTTGATTCTTGCCTATTATTATTCATATTATTTCAAGGTCACTGTGAGAGATCGACAACAACGGAGAAGGGCACCCAGGCAGGGTGGTTAAGACTATTCACAATCTTTCTTCTTTTTCTGTGGTTTGACCTTGACCTCTGCTGGTACCATCTTCTCCTCCTTATACTCTGAGAGGATGTCACTCCTTGTCTTGAGAGCCCCCAAAGGGTTGTTAGAGGAGGGGGATTTTCATGAGGGTTTGGATAACTACTCACAATCTTTCTTCTTTTTCTGTGGTTTGATCTCGATCTCTGCTAGTACCATCTTCTCCTCTGTATATTCAGAGAGGATGTTACTCCTTGTCTTGAGGGCTCTCAGAGGGTTGTTAGAAGGCCGGACCCTACGCTGCGGCCTCAATGACCTACGGTGATCGTTGCGGTTCAGCCCTGTTAGCCTCTTGCTGTTGGCAAAAAAAGGAAGAGTGGCCCTGGGTCAAAGGGTTGATTAGAGGAGGCAGGGTTGCCAAAGTTTTAACAACAATCAGCAGCACATGATGGGAGTAACTAATCGCCCTATTTAACTTAAGGCCCATTCAGGTACCAGAGTGACCAAAATAACAATAAACCTGTCAGTAGTTATATGTGATACCTAAGATGATTACTGGATGAAAGGCTAGTCGCCTCTAGGTCCAGATCCAAGTTCGGTGTTGCTCTTCAAATCATCGATGTCGGCTTCGTAATAATATCGAATGGCTCGCTTGCACCAATGCTTATCCAGTCTTGCTTTGAAAATGTTCACATTGTTTGATTTGATGACATAGTCAGGTAAAGAATTCCACATTCTACAAACTCTAATACACTTGAGCAAACTGAGAATACAGTGTCGCAGCCTGTGGTAGCAGGAAACACCGGGAGTGCCACAGATTTCCATGAACCAATTTATAGGTCAGAACTAAAGTCGCCGGGGGTTTACTGTACATTGAAGTCTATATACTCTGCCTAAGTACGTTAATTTTCTGTATTTTGCAACATACGTCATTACCACGTGACGGTGAAGTCATATAACATTGTAAGTCGGCCAGTGTGGTATTTCGGTATCATGTTTCTATAGGTTGGTAACACCATCAATGGGTCAGAAATGTTGTCTTAGGGGGTTTACGGTACAATAAAATAAAGTACAATAAAGTCCGCCATTTTGAAATAAGGCGAATTAACCTCTATCCGGCGTCCGATTTTGGGAGACCTTTCTCTGAATATGCCAAGAAAACTTTTTGTTGCAATTTTTTTTGGGGGGTGAGTGTATTTTCTGTCATATTGACTCGACTATATATAAGACTGCATTATTGTAATTATTCATATCTGGACATCACGGAGGCTTTTGACACTGTTCCGCATCAGAGATTACCCTAATCCTGAGCGTTGGCAAGTATCATCTTTGAAGTCTTGAAGTCTCTATAAATTAGAAAAGTATGGAATTGTTTACCCACTCCTGATGGTTTCGATCGTTTTTAACTGAAAGGACTCAACAAGTTACAGTCAATAGATCCACGTCAGAAGGGCTTCTAAAATGTCATCTGGACAAATGTAAGGTTTTTGGAAAATCCAGACCTAGCCGAAATAGTTTACTTTGTCCTTATGTCATGCATGATCATACATTTGAATAATCGGAGAAAGATATCGGTGTCACCTTTGACCCCAAGCTGTTATACGAGGAGCTTATAACCGATGAAGTAAATCCGGCTAACAAGATCTTGTGTCTTCTTAGGAGAACATTTACCGGGATGAGAATCTCTAGTGAGCTTGTACGAAGCTTTTGTCAGACCCCACGTACATCGAGTATAATGTCTCCATATAAGGAGAAGAACATAAACATAAAATGTACAGTGGAGAGCAAGACGACTTCGTCGATTTAAATTGTCGACATCATCTTATACTGGACAGCCAGAGGTGATATGATTGAGGTTCTCCAAATTACTACGAGTGTCTACTACAGGAATGTGTCGAACTTATTAACTTCACATCAAGACACGTGACTAAAGAAACAGTAACATTTTCCAACCTGTTTGTCGTACAGCAGTCAGACATAACTTTTCGATCAGAATATGTAAATTGTGGAACTCTTGGCCGGAGAATATTATGAACTCAAATAGTGTGGATATTTCCTAGTCAAGACTTCTGGTGCAAGCAAGCAATCCGTTGTCACTACGGAACAGATATATGGAGGAGACGCTAGATATTACGGTGGGCAATATTAGTCCAGTATTCATCATATATCATATATAATAGGTTACACGGTTTTGTCAATCATCCATTCATCTATTTGTTCTACCAAAAAAATAAAATATAAAGTACAAGTATGGTAATACAACAAAGATAATGGATACAATGTGGAGGGAAGTAAACCCATGAACCCGTGAGAGCTCATCGAAGTGGCTTACCCCTCAGGAAACAACACAAAAATAATTAGATATTCATAGAAGAGCAAGGGAATAGAAGGTTACATATCATGCACCCCCCTTTTGACTACAAGCAAACTCTAAACCCTGTCAATTGTTATATCGGATTGATAATGTATGATGCTGAGAACTACTACCAACGTTTCAAGTACTCTAAATACTAGTTTTGAATTCGAATACACTTGAACATTCGAAGGTAAATTAATCCAAATATGAGTAGATCGATATTTTAAGCTAAGAAGACAAAGTGACGTCCTACGTGAGGGCACTGAGTGAAAAGGATTTGATTGTCGAGTCTGGTGATTATGAACATTTCGATTTCTTGTATGAATTGAACTGAAGTCTTGCGGTAGGTTATTATTTATACATTTATACTTGAATATTACAATTTTGATGATGTCTTCCAGTTTGAGCAAGTTCTGTGGATCAAAGAGTGGCTTTGTGAATAACACGGTTCTGTAGTATACACACAGTACCTGACCAAATAATAACATAATAGGAAAAGTGAGGCAAAACCAGGTTTTTATATACTGTTCTCAGAATATTTCTAGGAAATATGTATTTCAATTTACCCAAGATGCCAACACCTTTGATATTTGCTTGGTGATGTGGGAAACATGATCACTCCAAGACAAACGTGAATTACAAGAAATTCCATATGATCAACCTTACTTATCGGTTTCTTATTTCTCCATATTACTCCATATGAAATTCTTTCTGTTTGGTGATAAATGACGAGAACTTAGTTTTGTTAACATTTGAAGATAGCTTGTTTGCAGCAAACCAAGAAACAAATTTATTAAGTTCTCCACATACTAATTTTTTCCAATTCATCAGGGTTATCATTATTGAAAAATATGCCTGTATCATCTGCGAAAAGAACACGACCACACTCATTAGAAACGTTGACGATGTCATTAATGTATAGTATAATGATAATGGTCCAAGTATGGATCCTTGCGGAACACCACATTTCATTACCAGTCGCAATGACTGTATATATTTGAAATAGGTAAACTGTTCTCTGTTTGATTGATAACTGTTGAACCAAGAGTTTGCCACACCTCTAATATTCTAATTTGATAGAAGGATATTATGTTCAATATCGTCGAATGCCTTAGAGAGTTCAAGAAACATGCCAATCGAGTGTTGTTGAATATAATCGGTTTTGTAACGTGGGTCAAGGACATTTACTAGTTCTAGCTCTGTCGAGTAGCCTAGGCGAAAACCAAACTGGCAGCTACTCAAAAAATTATAGTATCAATACATTTATACAAGCGTTCAAACATTATTTGGAGAAACAGGACTGAATAGAGATAGGACGATAAATACTAATGTCTTCTTTGTCACCACTCTTAAAGATGGGTATTAATTTCAGTTGATCTGGAAAATCATCAGATGTTAGTGAAGAAATAAAGATACGACTCAGCGGTTTGAGAATAGATGGAATCGCTGCCTTAACTATATGTATGGCTCAAATTGGCCATAAACCGCTGCTTTATTAGATTTTAGTGTTTTCACTGCCATTCTAGATATTTTAGCCTGGCAAACATAGTGGAGAAACAGTGGAGCTGCATTTGGACCCTACATGTAACTATCTGCAGAGACATTTGAGTTTATGTTATTTGCTAATGACGTGCCGATATCGACGAAATAAAAGACATCGGATATTAGGTTTTCATCTGTAAGAATGTCATTATTGTTGCCTCTCATTACATCAGGGTAATTAGTTGGCTTCTTCTCACCGAATACAACATTCATAATACTCCAAGTTTATTTATGTTATCCTCATTTCCGATACATTGTCGAAAATAATATTCTTTTCTCGAGATACGTAATAGATGGGTCAATTTGTAGCGATATTTTGAGTATTCGAACATGAAGCGATCGGAACAAAAAGATGTTTCGGCGACGCCTAATATTGCTCTTGCAAGTTTCCTCTGCCTGAATTCCCCTCGCTAACTTCCCTTTTTCAAGCACAAAAATTGATACGCTGAGGCATCCAGGTCGATATTACTGGAGATTGATGACAATTTTTATCGATGACAAAATTTAGAGCAACTCCTATTCGCGAATCAAACGATGATACGCACAAAAGAGGAAGATTGTTCGTGATTCATGAAGTTTACTGTTTTCGCGCGATGAATTCAATCAAAAACCTCCAAAACGCTTGTCGTATAGATTGTATAAGGTATGACATGTTTATTGGGAAACTGTGTTGCTACTAAACAACAAACAATCGCTATCCTTGAGGTATCCAAATTTCAAAATGTCTTGGAGTCACCTAAATATTGGTTCTATTGATGAGTACACTCAGACAATTCCTGCAGAGTAGAGCACTCATGTCATTATTTCCGCTCAGAATTCCATCATAGTGTCCAAACGTGTTGATCAGAACATTGGCGGCGAGTTCCATATATAGCAGGAAACTGCACATAGATATATCCAATGTATTTCCGAAATATGGTGGTTGTGTTTGCTACATTGTATTGTTTTAGAAACATAGATTCTAGCGGCATGTCATCGTTTATTCCCGCATGGAGTGGGCGCTTAGATGTGCAATATCGCACTGGTTTGCATATGAAGCCATTTGAAAATTGAGGCACATTTGAACAATACATAGATCATGTTATCACTGTCTCGATCAAAAGTCATTATTATTTTCAAAACGGACAGGGTGCATACATGTATTACATTGCATCAGTTTACATCTAAGGTCATCTAAGGATTGAAAGTGTCCCCCAATTTTGCAGGGACACATTTGCACACAATTTAAGAACATAGAACCATCTGATCATGCTAAGTGAAAAGTCAGTAATATTTTCCGAATGAATTGGATGCTCACATCTGCTACATTGCACCAGTTTGCTAAGGCCGTCCAGAAATGGTAACGCATTCGAACATTTCCCCCCAAGACAATCAATATATCATCGAATCTTTTTAAACTAGCTAAAAGGTCATTATAACTTTCGAGACGAGTTGGGTGTTGAAACGAGCTACATCGCACCAGATTGCATCTATGATGAACGGGGAGGGAGCACATTTTCACACAAAAATTAGATCAAAATATAATCTTGGTAGAAATTCATCATTATTTCCAACACGAATTGGGCACTTGGATGTGTTATATTGCAGCAGTTTGCATTTTTTCCAACGCGGGAGCGGAGATATTCGCACATTCACACAAAAGATCAATCATAATATCATATGTTCTTTGTGAATAGACTGAAAAGTCATTATTTAGTCATTAGTTGGGTGCTCAAATGTGTTACATTGCACCAGTTCACATTTGAGGCCATTGGAAATTAAAACATTTTTTCAAATAGGGAGGGGCACATTTGCACGGGTTCACAAATAATGGATAATAATATCATTTGATCTCGGTAAGAAGTCATCATATACCCCTACCCTCAGACCTCTCCCCCATGTCACTCATTACCGTCAATCAGTTGTAGATTTCTTATTCCAAGTCGGAATTCCAGACAGAGAACATACGTAACTTACAGAAAAATGTTGAGATAGTACCATCACATGTACAGTTTGGGAAAAATTCGAACACAATTTATTTTTGTTACGTTTGTCCTCGATCGCCCCCAAATTATTTTTTCAATATTGTTTTGCCATATCCGAAGATCCATCGTAATTGCAGCCTCACAAACCTGGCGCATATACATAAGTATTAAAACATGAGTATATATATATATATATAATTCGGATCTTGTAATCCATATGACACACACTTCAAGTATGGAATCTCTGCCCGACTTCGTTCACTATTTATCCTCTTAAAGGTCAATGAAAGTGCTGAACATGACATTGCAGATTATGATTCCCTTTGACTAGTATATTAAGAAATTCCAACCCCCAAAACGTATTTCAGTCAATAAGAGATTTAAAATGAGGAGAGATCTTTTATTACGCAATGTTTTTTATATCACAAGGGGAAGAAAAATGCATGCCCAGTACAAAGTCAATGCAAAACTGACTTTTTCAAAACTCTGTCACACGAAAAATGTGAACCCGATACGGGAAAAAATGCACATAATTCTTCAGAAGATATAGATGCAAGTAGGCCTAATCATTGACTTCAAAGGGAAAAAATCACTTACACTTATCACTCATGGAGGCATGAAAAATCAGTTATTATTGTGTAACTTCAATAGGGACATCAATTTGGTTCCCCTCGTGACGTCATCATACCTGATCTATCAATGAGGATAACATAAAGATACAACGAGTTGGGAACTTCAATTTTGTTATTTAGGGGTATTAAAATATGCTCTTTGCATCTATGTGAATTTCGAAGCAATGAATTAGCCCTTCACCTGGCCTTTAACAATGTTTCCTTACTTTGACCTCTGTTGCCCCGGATGAACTCGGAACGACACAAAACGAATGAATGGGATAATGTATTCCGTACGGCAGGTCTACCAACTAAGTACGAACTCGCAGCACCTTTTAATTCACTATAGTTATCGTGTTTACGATATGTTCAGACTTTGACCTCTGTTGACTCCAGAGGACGTTGGACAGAATCCTAAAACATTAGAAATCATGTACTCTATGGGACAAACCTTAATATCAAGTATGATGTCTCTGCACGTTTTCGTTCACTAGTTGATGAGTTTACAATGTTTCTAGACTTTGACCCCTGTTGACCAAAGATGACCTTGAACTGATGACCTCTAGAAAAATAGTAATCATGTAATCATGTGACAAACCTACATACCGGGTATGATGTCTCTGCACCTTTACGGCAACAAGTTATCGTGTTTACAAGATTAGTATATTTTGCCCTCTGTTGATCCCAGATGACTTTGGGGCACCCCAACATAATATAGGGATCATGTACTCCATATGGCTAACCTACATAGCAAGTATGAAGTTTCTGCCCATTTTGTTCACTAGTTATCGTGTTAACAATGGGCTTAACACACAAACATACATTCAAAGACACATACACACGCCCACACCATCGCATATATTCCTTAGTAAATATGGTGAACTCATACATGACGGATAGTTATGAGATCATCATAGTCATTAACGAGCAAACGAGTCCGTGACTTCGCGTGTTCCCGTGTCCCGATGTGACACCATGTCATCGTCATAAATTTACAACGTGGACTGGTCAACTTGCTTTATAGGTGTAATCACCTGTCCAGCAGGTACCGTATTACTTGAAAACAAAATATAAAATCTCCATAATCTGGATTAGCCTCGTCACTACTCGCTACGACGCTGATAAATACGATGAGACTGACAGCCCATACAATACCACTGACGATAAGGCCAATTATCGACCACTGTTTGGCTTTCTTTGACTCCTCCAGGGCACCATTCCTGTCACCAGCGGCCCACTTTGTCCGAATCTGTACGAGAAACCAAAAAAACATGGGTTATAGTTATTGAAGTGCAAATTTGATTGTATTAACTCTCTGCTCTTTGGCTGAGAAGGCGAAACAGTAAGAGTCAATGATCCATCTAAAATGCAGATACTACGTTAGTTACAATCAAAGTTCCCCTGGTAAACCCGTATTGGTTCAGATTCAGTTCAGTTTAGATCCAGATGTCAGGGTCAGTACAATCCGAAAATCCTCATAAACAACTACTCTGGAACTGAAGCACCCCAATTGAGGCAAGACCCTATAAAATAAAATAAAAATCCCACAATTGCTGAGAAACAAGTTGAGGCAATTTTTAGGGCACCCTTTGACAAGAAATTATCTGCAGAAGGGTTGAACCAGCGCCTCATAGCGGCAGTCCTTTCTCCGTAATGAATTTAAAAAAAAACCTGGCGGGTTAACCACCTACATGTGATGTCCTCTTATTTGATCGATCAGGTTATGCAAACAGGACCTCTGATGACCTCAGAATGACCTCAATTTCGGATGAACAAACAGACAAATGTGGTCACCAACCAATGAGTTCATTCTCACATAAATCATACGATACAGCAAAGGCAATAGGGCAAAGTCTAGAAGGGGGATATGAATAAACTATTGAGGTGTGTTTAGCAATAATCCAATAAATTACTTTCCCAAATACACCAGGCACGCATCCAAGGGCGCGTTATGGGCGCTCGCCTCCAGGGTGAAAAAGAGAGTAGAGAGACGGTGGGGGGATGAGAAGGAAAAGAGGAAGAAAAGAATAGGGGAGGAGAAGAAAAGAATGGAAAGATGAAAGGAAGGGGAAAAGAAGAGAACAAATAGTTAGCGAGTAGGGAATACGCCACGCGAACGATGCAAGAGCGGAAAATGGCATATTGAAAATCTGACATGGCAGTACGTACCGAACTTGCGTGTGTTGGGGGAGGGCGTTGTGGCTTCCTGTTACCAATAGTGCGCGACGGTTCCTCGATTGGGCTGACATTTGGACATATAGGCTACGCAGTGGCGTCGCAAAGAGCCGCCATGAGGGAAGTTCCCCAGGAAAACATACCCCCTCCCCCCTCCCTGTGCCCCCTAAGATTTGTAATTCAGAAAATGTACTGTAGTCAGAATATATGATGGTCAAATCCATATTCAATTCGATTTGTTATAGGAGAATGAGCAGCTATTACGGTCATAACGTAACGTAATAATAACTTTCATTTGATAGTCGACAATGTGACAGAAGTTTCGCGCCCAACGCGCATACCGTATTATCCAAGCCCTGTTCAATTTATCACAAAAACATCACAGGCATATGGTGTTGTTATTGGTTTCGGCAAACCGTTGACAGTGTACATTGTGTAGATGCTTGAGATGGACACGAACTTGAACGGAGTTGAAGCAAATGTTTGTACTCAATATGTTCATGACGGCTCGGAATTATTTTTTGGCGGTGCTGGCATGTTTCTCTGAAATTAACATAGCGTTTGTTATTGATCGCCGGATGGAGTATATAATTGAATATGCGAGGCGTCGGAGACGTGCAGACTGCATGCTCAGAAGAAAATCTGAGGATTCGGTACTATTACAATGAAAATAGGCTACAATTGGTTACGGAATTGACAAGAGTGGGCTAAACTGTTGAGAAATGCCCAAGATATGCGCAAAAATCTTGTTGTGAAGTCAGCTACATTTTTCTTCAGCACTACATAGCAGGTAGGCTACTCTCGTATAGGCATGTTCATCTATATACACAGTTCTGAACCTTGTGCGAAATCTGTTTCCAGGTATTTCCTAGGAGTAATGAAAGTGTAGCATGTGTATGGATATTCAGTTGCATGGAGAGGCATGGACTGGGATGGTCGGGAATTCAGAAAATGCCTGAGAAATGTTTGTGATAGAAGAGGTCGGGACAATTGCCACAAATAGAAGGTATATAAATAAAATAAAGTCGAGTGGAGGAGTAGGCCTATGGCGAGAGCGACATAGCAGGCAGATTGAGTTGATAATGATCCTCCTCATCATCCCATTTGATCTGGTGTGTTACAATTCTTCGAGGAATATTATGAACTTCTTTGTAATAACAAAATACGTATAGCCTAAAACACTCTCTAGAAACCACCTTCTGCTCTCTGGTGGCGCGCCGCTCAAATAGACTTGGAGAATCCATGATACGCGCCTGTAGTTTACAGCTTACTTTGGAAACACGTTCACATGTTAAACATGTTTACGAATTGAACATATTTCTCGAGAAATTATATGTTTAGTTCCTGACATGTTCAGAAGTTTAAAGTGTTTTCCAAGTGATAGCAAATAAGTGTTCATGAAAGTGTTCAATCGTTGGACACTGAGTGTATATCTGCACACATACCCGCTTAGAGTGGACCAGAGCCACGATTCCACAGACCAAGCAACAACAGAGCAGGACGAAGACTGAGAGGACCAGGTGGTCAGCTGGTGCAGGCTCCCCTTCGCGGTCGATTTTCTGGGAGTCAGGGACTGTCAAGAACGCGTCGAGACTGATGTGGGAATCGAGGCTGATGGGTACTGCTGCTGGACTCCCTGAATGGAAAAGGAATGGAGTTGGTAACCACTAAGTTGGTTTCCAAATCCCCAGATAGCACCAGGTGGATTACAAAGAGTGTTTCCAGCAATACGTATTTGGTTGTTATATCTGTCAGGTGTCAACGTACATTTAGGACATTTTCATATTGAGCACGAGATCGAATTGAATGATTTCACGAAATTGACCCTCTCGCATAAATTCCGCAGATTCAATATTCGTTAACCTTGAAATTACCTTCATGTTATTCGGATCCTGTAGTCCACTTCCATCAAGTTTTGCTAAAATCCGACAAGGTTCGAAATCGCACTCCGGTGACTTCGAAATTACTACTATGTCATCCAAGACTAACTGTAGACTACATCCACTACGTTTTGTTTGAATTATGCAAATTTTACCTACTGTGAACTCGGAATGACTGCCATGTTCGTCGTGACCAATTTAGGCCACGTTTCGTGTGAATCGGACAAACTTGATACTTTTTCATAGAACCAGCAAAATAGAGGGAAGCAGTCATTTTTCAACGCCCACTTACGAGCCCATTCGGGATTTCTCTGGGCGAACATGTGTACCAAGTTCGGATTCAATTAGACGAAGCGTTAGCGAGTAATTGCGCTAACGCGAAACAATCCCAAAGAATCCCAATCTACTGCTCGATTCATCCGAAAATTAGTACACATTTCCACCCGAGTCAAATCTCGAATGGGCTCGACAGTAGACGTTGCCGTATGACTGCTGCCCTCTCTATCATAGGTTTCATGCGAAATTGTTAAGTTCGTGCGATTCACACAAGTCGGTGCTTGTGGCATTCATATATGAAAATATACAGAAGGGCGCCATCCTTTTGAGAACCCACCTCCCCCCATTCCCCTCGTTTTCACAGCAAGATAAATGTATCGTCTATATCACTTTTCCTTCCAGTCTTAATCCGGTTGTGTCCCAGAGGTGGCCGGATTCGCCTCACTTCACCAGCAACTCACACCCTCTCGCCAACTAAATCGATGTATAATAATAATATAAGTCTTATATAGCGCACTAATTCACCATGACTCTAGGCGCTCTGTACATTATCCCTGATCATTGGTAACCTGATGAAGACCGGGTGCGCGTTCGCTCACGACCGCTACACACCATGCAGCCGGTACCTCATCAGGTCCCTATTACCCCTGGATGAGGAGGAGCGCACGGTGGAGATAGAGCACCTTACTCAACAGTGCACTGGATCAGCTTGTCTAGCTCGTTTGGATTGGCAGGGAATCGAACTCGCAATCATTGGAGTCCAGTGCTTTACCGACTGAGCTAATCCGTCCTCCAATCCTCAAAGGATTTGTAGCATCCCCTTCCCTTATTCCAACCTTCCGCGTCTCCTCCCCCACCTACCTCTTTCCTGTCATCATCATCATCCAGGGCTTTTCACAGGGCATAATCATCACCTCTTCTCAACACATGACCACATCATCCAACTCCATTTGCCTGTGCCAACTGGTCAACAGATTCCTCCAGACAGAACATCCCCCTCAGATCTCCGTCCCTCCTATCTGTGAGTGTCACACTGCACATCGTTCTTACCATCACTCTCTGTCCTTATCAGAATTGCCAACTTCTTTTCTCTCAGATACCGAGTCTCACTCCCATCTAACATTGCATGTCCCACGCAGCTCCGATAAATGTATACTTTTAGCTCTAAGTGGAACCCTCTCCCATGCCTCATCTTTCCACAATCCATGAACTTCACCCATCCAAACTTCGCTATAGCTGTCACCGCAGCCTCGCACCCACCACTAGCAATCACCTTGTCCCCTAAATTACAAAACTCTTTCACTCCTTCCACATCCTCAGCTGGCACCACCACTTCTCCAAGTTGGTTTTGGCATCTGGTCCCTCGCTGGTGCTGGAGTTACCCTCTTTACTTTCGCACATCCTCCATGAATCCATTTCCCACATCTCGTGCTCAACACTGAGTTTGCCATAACTTCCCTCCTGCATACACCGCATGGCTCCCCCTTACACACTGACATTCCCGTGTCATGCCCACTCACCAACCGTCTTCCTGAGGTTAACCTTCAGTCACTTTCTTTCCGACGCCTCCTACCACTTCCCGAAATCCTCCCTCAAACTCGCTATCCACTCGTTCATCATGACTAGGTCGTCAGCATACATCAATCCACTCATCAGACCCTCTCTCGCATCCTCCGTAACCACGTCGATCACGATTGTGGTGAAACCACATGAATATTGGCAGTAATGGTGGTGTATGTATGGATGGATGGATGTATGTGTGTATGGATGTATGTATGTGATGCCTAGCCTGTAATTGAGTTAAGTCCAGCCTGACTGGACCGATCAAGCTGACATTTCGTGTGTGGTTTTCTGACGATGCGTACAGGAACGTTATTCATTTTTGTCCCGATGGGGGGGGGGGGGGGGAG
>JAUOBX010632951.1:0-15212 GCA_032360705.1 Eupentacta quinquesemita | reverse complement strand
ATGTATTTGGTGAACTTCGGGCGGAACTTGATTTTCCTGGTTTGGTGAAGCTTGCTATGCTTGACTGAACTGACGGACACGTTCAGTATTAAATATAACTAATGTTCGGAGGAAGATTATTCCCCAACAACGAACTGTGTAGTACAGGTATGTATCAACATGAAGTCGATCATGCGAGTTCCAAGCAAGTACGATTCGAGCTTCGATTAATTATTAACCAGAAAGCCGAAATGCTTAGTGATTCCTTGACTCTAATGACCTATGATGGCCTCAACAATAGAGATCATGTACTTTCCATGGGACACCCACATCCATATACCAAAATGACCATTCTGGACTTACCAAGATTGTCAGACTTTGACCTCTGTTGACCGCAGATGACCTCTGACCTGAGCCCAAAACAATAAGGATCATGTACTCCTCATGAGGAACACACATACCAAGTATGAGCTTGATCCATCCAGGCGGGGTCGAGTTATCGTGTTATCAAGCTCAAATTTGCCAAAATATCTAGTTTTCAAAATTTCCTATTTTCAGCCCCAAAATGACCCCTGGTCTACACCAGAAACAACAGGGTTCCTGTACTGCCCATAATAAAGCTACATACCACCTTTCAGCCTGATAGGACTGCGCATTCTGGACTTATGCGGTTAACGAAATGTTCAGACTTTGACCTATGTTGACCTCAGATGACCTCTGACCTGACTCTAAAACAATAGGGGTCATGTACTCCTCATGTGAAACACCCATATCAAGTATGAGCTCGATCCATCCTGGTGGGGTCGAGTTATTGTGTTAACCACCCAGGCGTCACACACACACACACACTGTCATGACTGCATAGATTCATTCGACTTCGTCAAGTAATAAAAAAATGTAGTTAGTGTAGGGATACCCCCATTCACTCCACAATCGAAGCACTAGAATCAAATACATGCCCTTCGTTAGCCAAAGGAAACGCAAGAAACTAACATATCACAATTTAAACTAACATAATTATGTGAATTAACATCCAACATATGACAATTTCGTCGAATCACAGCATTGCATGAGAACCCATGAATATTAATGGCCAATGGAAGCGCGACAAACCAGCATATCACATTTCAAACTGACATATGTTAATTGACATCTAACATATTTCAATTTTGTCCAATAAGAGCGCTCGACACGAACCCATGACTATCAATATTCAATGGCAGCACGGGAAACTCACATATGTGAATTTGGATTTCGACAAATGAGCGCTCGTGATACTCACATATGTTAGTTTGAATTGACATATGTTATTCTCGGGACTTATGGCACGCTGGGCGCACCATAGTCGTCGTCGCTTGTCTGTCCTTTTCCCTACACACCAGAAAGGGGCCAACTATATCATACCTATTGAAATACAAGCTCCAGTATTAAAAATGACCATCTTGTCAGGTCAGTCATTTGTGCTGTAACTATACATACAGTTGTGAGTCTAGTTCAGTTCAGTGAAAAATAATCATAGTCAAAGTCATTAAATAGTTAGCCTGCATGTGATTCGACAAGGAAGATATCGGCTAATTATTATTCTGGGTACAGACCTTTAAGTAGCTTTACTCAGCTGCTGAACCAATGAAATTTACCCTGCATTTAAGAGGCTTCACTAGGTGTCTGAAGACAACAATATCTCTATCATAAGACGACAACAGGATTTTATCAGCCCGAAAATCCAATTACATTTTCTGACAGCTTAGAAGGTTTCGAGGATTCAAATCACCTGATGTCAAACCCAATTCAAGCTGCAAACCGTGTGCGAAAATGTGCGGCGACCCACGTATTCAGGCCACTGCGCCGATCACGAGCCCGCTGACTGGCCGACGTGGGCGCGATGTCACCAGTGGTCACGATAAACGACACTCAAAAGAAGCGTTCGCCAGATCCACGAAGGTGCATGTGCGGGTGTTGTTTTCCATTGGTGTATCATGGACCGTGGTAAAGGGATATAGCAGATTAGCTTATGAGAACAACCAAGAATCCCCAGTCCAAAAATGCGTGGAATCGTATTCATTCGCCTCATGACTGTTCTTAAAGTAACATTTTTTCTGCGTACTAGATAAGGAGCATATACCCCTTCCATTGTAATCGAGAATAACAGTCGTGACCATTGTGAGGATTGAAGAACGATAATTGTGTTATTCTTATGGATGAATGTTCTCATGCTAACCTGTCTAGACTGAACCTTTGATGAAGACAGGGGTAACCCCCGTACGTAGGATCATAAACAGATAAAAGCACGTATTATGAAGCACAGTGTGTGATGATATTCCAGTTTGAACATTTTAACCTAGCGTGCGTGGTAACCATACCTACGGATTCGCTGAACTAGGTCCCATGGGTCATGTGAATTAGTGTGCATCTTAGTCAGGTCACGTCTGATATTTCAGATATTGGTCCCATAGCACGAACTGTCACGCAAAGAGAATGGTAACGTATACCAATTGGAATATGTGTGACGAGTAAGCATTATGGTTGCGAAGCCCTATTCCTACCAATAAAATAAAGAAACATCAGAGAAGCGACCTTTCGTACATCCCGAATATAGTATTACCGTACTTTAATTGACTAATAACAATTATTCTTCCAGTTGCTCGTGAATCTAGGTAGTGTCGGAATGTTTCTAGAACATTACAAAACTCCAGGAGCCCCTTTCAATCAATCTCTACGGGGAGACTTCGTGGCATCGCATATCCTATCGTAATTGTGCATCATCGTATCCGTTCAGTTTGTGGGAATCGTGCTTGTTTCGCCTCAATAAATAAAAAAGGGTTCATATGGAGATCTGGTTACAACGTCTGCAACCGCTCGACAGAACCATATCATGTACATAGATTACATCCTACATATGTGTATCTGATATTACATATATTAGTGAGTGGAGTGTGCCCATTAGTAGCACTAGATCGAATCGAATTATATGCGTATTTAATATATATTATTTCATATCATGGGGCAGGTTAGTGGGGGAACATTTGATTTTGATAATTAGATCGATCGAATGTACTTTGGGTATACTATAGGCATCGTCTTGCATTGATGAACTTTCCTGAATGATAATGAAAGTTACACTGGATTAAGCCGGAGATGAATTTTAGAAGCGAATATGAACAGCGAGATAAACATCAACACTTTGTTGTAATCAACTGAAATCAAGTTTATCTGACAAAACTTACGGAAGTGCGGGTTATAACCTCACAACGTCGAGGTAGTTACTCAAAACACTAGGCGCCACACTTGTTGATGCTTCCAAATGTTATTCACACCGATTTCCGTTTTTAGTATCGGATTAACGTTTACTGTCCATATTTCGTGAGGCAATTTGCTGTCCACTCACAGACAAGAATATCCACAGATTATACATGCTGAATTTGCTACATAAACTAGTATGGAGAGCCATCTTACATATACTACATGTGTGCAGCACGTGGATCAATAGGCGAAAACCAAACATTTCTGGTCCATCAGATGAACAATGTTATAATGCCCATAGATGTTAAAATTGTTGACGCGTACGGAACTTGTGGCGCTGCAACGAATATTTTACAAACGTGAAAAAGAGACAAAGACGAAATAGAGTAATTGTAGTAAGTAAACATCATGTGAACAATAAGTTTTGCTGAATATGCTTCAGGAAATTGCTTCGAAAATGTCATAGCTAGGGCACTACTATATAAAGTAAGCATATAACAAGGACAGAAAATAGACAAACATGTATTTAAAGCTGAAGGTATATATTACCTTATCCCCTAGAATCCACCCAAGTTGTTTGTTTCAGATCCAATCGAATCTTGGTGCACTGGATTACGTGTTGCACTTCACGGAAAACGGAAAAGTGCATTGAATGTCATGACACCAAGGTGTACGCACATATTGGCACATCACCCCACTCTTATGGAACATTCGTCTGAAAGGAGCCCGGTGGGGTGTTTTTTAGGCACATGGTATGTTGCTCATAAGTTACTATATCATGAATTGAATGTCTCGACATGACTGCTGCATAGGCGAATGGCGTCAGTTTTCATTTTCAGTACAGCCAAAGTGTCGTTCATCCTTGTAACCTTATAACATTGCACTTCATGACCCCAAAACGAGATAGTAAGGCTCGGAATTTAATGTCGTTCGCTATCGAGAAATATTGATTTTACACAATTGATCGACTTCAGATTGTTGTGAATGATTCACCGGAACAATTCTCACAAACTAGTCACGTACTCCCTTGGATCCATGTTTTTTCTCTGAAGTTGTCCATGGGTACCGACTATCAATAACCATTGGAATGACGGCAGTGAATGAGCTTCTTAATTGTTCCATAGCAATCCACCACTTTTACCCAGGAGGATGATTAACAGATTCGAGTTGGGAGCAAAATTGGAGAGAAAACGAGAATAGAGGATATCAGTTCGTGAGTTTCCAGGAAAAAATGGGTCTCGTGGGTTGAGACTGAAACCTAAAGTAAAACAAATATATTATGATCGTACTGCGAGGTATACAATAGCGGCGCAGTTCTGGAGATAGTAAGTGAAGAATGGCTGGAGGCAGAGCTAAACATTCGTCAGGTTGAGGTCCAGGTGTAGTCCATCACATACCTGTACGATAATCGCTTTCTGCAATCAGTAATGTGAATCTGTATCGAACTCGAACCATCACTCTCGAAGCCACCTCGTGAAAAAGGCACCGCCCAAGCAATTACTTCGTTCTTCTGTCACATCCCGTGTCCCTGTTTCACAGTTTTTAGCATCTGTGAAGCAGAATTCATCTGAGGAATATAACAATTCGTTGAGTTTTGTTGTGTCCAAACGACTAAACTGCCAATGGCCTCACCGCGAAGGTCACAGAGAGCTCAATACGCCTTCCTTGCGGAAGGGTAATTAGCTTGGAAGTATAACCTGAATATTTTTCATACAGATAGCTTTAACACTGAATTGGAACCGATAAAAACTGATAATATCACTTTGAGTAAAAAAACCCTGCATGGATTAATTTCAATTGTTCTCCAAAAATACCACAGTTTTAGAACCATGACAATCAGAGAGATCAGTATCGTTATCTGAGAACTTATAGAGTATTGTACTCAATCAAGTCTCTGAGTAATCAAGCACCTCGTTACTGGACATGTTCACAAAGCAATTCTCTCCTTGCCACACATTGCGTATTTCTGCGAATACTCTTTTTCTACACGCTTCTTGTATTTTTTCAACGACAGATCCTTCTCAAGTAATATTTTTGTGTGTATAACACCAGGAACACCTACCTTCACTTTACTTGTAATGGATACTGACAGTCGTTACACACGCAATGATTGAAGGACAATAAATGGGTTATTCGTATAGCTGAATGTTTTCACGGTAACCTGCCTAGACCAAACCTTCACGGAAGACAGTAGTTACCCCCGTACGTGGGATTATAAAAGCACGTATTATGAGGCACAGTGTGTAATGATGTTCCAGTTTGAACATTCGGCCTAGCGTGCGTGGAAACCGTACCTACGGATTCGCCAAACTAGGTCCCATTGGTCATGGGAATTAGTGCCCGTTTTAGTCAGGTTACCTCTGATATTTCAGATATTAGTCCCAGCGCACTAATTGTCACGTAAATGGAATCCCAAGCGTACAAGACAGCATGTCTAAAACAGTCCAAGTAAACATCGATAACTGGCGTAAGTGGCAGAGGAAACAAACCAAGAACATTCTATGATATATGATCACCCGTATAAAGTTAGTCAACAAATTAAAATGAAAGTGGGGGACACGTTCCCATAATTACGAAGGCTCCAGGTTCTATCATATTCATTCACAAAAGTAATTTCCAATGTGCATTTGAGAAAAAATACAGAAAAGTGGATACGATGAGACTTGACCTATGGGTACCACATGGGTGATGCGGGAACATTATGCTCGCCAACTTTTTTCTCCACCAACGAAAAACTCCATTAGTATTGGCCTTTCGTGCATCCGAATGCTCAAGCAATGGTTTCGTGTCTTCCATTGACGGTTTGGGGGGGGGTCACTGTCATAACAATGAAGCATATTTCATCGTATTGACATTTGGACCCATCACGACAGCATGGTAAAGCTGAATATATTGTAACACGATGTCGGGTCAGCTGATGAAGCCTGTTCCTACGGACAAACTCATGCGAGCCGCGACGAATGAATGAAACTGACACAAACTTGAAGAGACTCAGATCTACTTGAGATATCAAAGTCACAGCTGCAAACTTATCTACTTAACTACAACGCCTCCAACTTGGAACTGCCTAACTATACACACCCACGACATTTCACCCTTTTACAAGATAAATTCCCCACTATGAAGCGTTCTATAGCCAGTGCAACTAGATCTCTTAACAAAAAGCTCCCTAACAAACACCTCCCAATCATCCAAGACGACAATGCACGTTACCCAGCCCTAATCACCAACCCTGCTGACCCAACGACTGTCAGCCACTTGCCCAGAGTTGCCTACACCAAGACACGACTCGAAATGTGCTCCCGGTAACATAAATCGAATACGACTGCGAGCATCCACGGAACACCACAGCACTTATCATATATGTAATACATAAATCAAAGCGACGACGATGACAGTAGGTAGTGTCGACACGTTTCTAGAACATAATACACTTCCAGGATTTTATTTGAATCAATTTCTACAGGGAGACTTCGTGACATTACATACCCGACGATACTGTGCTTCATCATATGGGTTCCATCTGTAGTAATCGTGATTGTTTAATCCTAACAATTTGGAAGGGTTCATATAGAGATCTGGTTACAGAGTTTGCAACCGCAAGCTCGACAAAACCATTTATATACATATAATATATTCTACAGTATGTGTGTCTGATCCTGCATTCGATAGCGACTGGAGTGTATCCATCAGTGGGACTGGATCGATTTGGGTTTCATGCGTATTTACTTTATTATTTCACAGCATAGGGCATGTTAGTGGGAAGGCATTTGATTTTGATAATTAGATCGATCGAATGTACTTTGGATGTACTATCGGGACTGATGTTGCATCGATGTACTCTCCTTGAATGATAATGAAAGTTACATCGGAACATGGACAGCTGAAGAAGCATCAGCGAAATGTTGTATCCAACTAAAATCAAATTTATCTGACAAAACTGATTTAGGTCGCATGAATGAGACATCCACAACCTCACAACGTCCGGTTAATTCACTCTTTGAGCGAATGTCAGTCGTGTTAACGTGGAGGCTATTGGTATCGAAAAGCACTGGCATCCCGATACTTGATGCTCCTAAAAGTTATTCACACTGGTTATTAGGCAATTTTAAACCCGGACAATGTTCACACAAAATTGTTCAATCACTTGACCAGATAGGATAAGAAAAATGCTCGATAATGTTCACGTGGAATACGGACTCAGTGTTGGGCAAACTTGGGCAAGTTTCAGTGACCAACGAGTGTAAAACAGCTCGGAACAATCCGTTTTGCTGATGCTGTCGAAATGTTATGGCTGGGGCACCACTAGAAGAAGTTTGCATATGACATGGACCTAACAAAAAATAAATATATGGAGGAACATTTCTGAAAGTATTAATTATCCACTTGAATGCAACCAAGCTGTCTGTTTTCATGTCAAATCAAATATGTCAAGGAGTCATTATCTTTGCAATCGATTCAGTATTAGAGAAAATCACTGGTTTGACTCTTATACGAGCCTACTGGGAAAGAGGTTACCGACTTCAGTAAGAGATTATGGTCACTGATAGCGTTTTAGGTCCCCATACTTCCAGAGGTTGCTACAGGTCTCTCTAGGAAAGTTGAGGTGAAATCTCTTCAGATGTGTCATTAGACACCTCCACCAACATATTGATCGAAATAGAATTTGGTAAGGAATTAGTTAATCGATTTTTGTCCTATATACACTGACTAGAATCGTGTCTCAAGTGTTTACCACAAGTCAAGCCTACAACATGGAGAGAGCTGTCTAAAAATAACAACTAAGAAAGTTGTGTATGCTCAAATTACACGGAAGGGCGGGAGATCGTTGTGCGAGAGACTGTTCGAACACAAGCGCGGGACGTCACACGAAGAACAACAAATAGTGAAAGTTGCTCGCCATCATAATCCACTTCCTCCGAGGAGGGATGGATGCCACTACTGTGATCACCCGGGTCATCAATCGTCATGACCAAGCAGAGCAAGCCTGGCAAATGACATCAAATTTCGCTGACATAACGTTCTTATCTGCTTATCAAGACGAATTTCCTGTCGACAGTTTCTTTCATACCCTATCATGCATAAATTGGTCTTCCGGTGAACCTTTGAGAGTAATCGATACACCATGGTCAATTTCGTTACTGAAACCTCGCTCACATATTGGTGCGCATGGTTTGCTCTCCTCTCAACGAAGCAGCCTCTAAATACTCCAATAATTGGATTGCTCTGTTGCTCTTACTACATCGCTGACCAGCTATACTATGAAAAAATGGTTCGTACTCGTTCCATGAATCTCCGTTGCCTCAACGCCCTTGGTGATGAAAACATATATCTTTATGTTCAAGAGGGAAAGCAACGCTCAGAGAGAAAGGGTTGAATGAAATGGCTGAAACGGATGGTCATTGGAGACGCAAAAGGAGAATCTCAAACATTGTCTACGTAAAACTAAGATCCAAAAGGAAATAAGTCCGAAACATATGTACGCGAAACATATGGTGAAGATGCGACGTTGTGTGAAGACAAATCAACTTCTATTCCATGTAATGAACCAGAGTTTCAGTGGATATCTCATCCTCCGATTTTCACATTGTTGGGCCAGGGGTAAAACTGAATGTGTCTTCGTGATAAAGAGATGTGGTGATTTTATATGGGCCATTCCCTTTTCTACATTAGACTAGGATAACATGGTTGAATTCCCAACATTTTCGACAGTAACAAGCCTGAAGCAGCCATGAATGTCATGACATCAAGCTGTACAAACATATTGGCGCCTCACCCCACTCCTATAGAACATTCGTCTGAGAGTAGCCCGGGGATATTTTATTTGAGGCACATGGTATGTTGCTCATTAGTTTATACATGGTACCGGTATGTTGCTTATTAGTTTCCACTGTGAATTTAATGTCTCGACAAGTGGCGTCAGTTCTCGTTTTCATTAAATGAATAAAGTCCTACATCCTTGTAACCCAATAACATTGCACTTCATGAACCCAAAACGTTCAATCACACTGCATATTTGAGATAGTTAGGTTTGCTACTGAAAAATGTTAAATTTATAGAATCGATCGACTTCAGATTGTTGTAAATTATTCACCGGAACAATTCTCACAAACTGGTCACGTACTCCGTTGAAGTTGTCTGTTGGTACCGACTATCAGTACCCATTGGAATGACGGCAGTGGATGAGCTTCTTGATTGTTACATAGCCATTCACCACTTCCACCCAGGAGGATGGTTTACAGATTCGAGTAGGAACAAAATTAGAGAACAAACGAGAATAGAGGATATCAGATTATGAGTTTCCAGGAAAAATCAGTCTCGTGGGTTGACACTAAAATCTGAAGTAAAACTAATATAATAGCCCTATACTGCGTGGTATAGAAAAGCAGCGCGGTTCTGGAGATAGTAAGTAAGGAATTGCTGAAGGTGGTATAAACGTTCGTCGGGTTGAGGTATAGGTGTAGTCCATAACATACCGGTACAATAATCACATACTAAAATCAGTGAATCTTTATTAAACACGAGCATGCATGTTGGCACTACCATCACTCTCGAAGCCACTTCGTGAAAAAGGCACCGCCTAAGCAATTACTTCGATCCCTTGTCCCTGTTCCACAGTTTCAGCATCTGTGAAGCAGAATTTATGTGAGGAATATAACACATTGGTGCGTTTCTTCTGTGTCCAAATGACTAGACTGCTGATGGTCGCGCAGCAAAGTCATAGGGAGTTCAGCGCGCAGTTATATTGCAGAAGGTCAATAAGCCAGGAAGCAATACCTGAATAATTTACATATAAATACAGCTGTAACACTGAATTGGTACTGATAGAAACTGATAACATCACTTTGGGTAATAACATAATTGATCAGATCCGTTATTTATAATATTCTATAAATTATTGTAGCTTGCAATATTGACATTTCTACCGGGACTGGCTGAAGTAATAGAGATGGGGGTAGGTATTCATTCAGATAATTAGATGGCATTTGTAGTTGATAGTCTGAAAGTTTGAAAACAGTGCACTTAATATCAGCAGAGTAACAAGTAATCATACTATGTTTCAAAGTGTTACAAATAAATTCTCGATCGTGATTGATTTCGTCTTGGATATTTTCAATACCATTAGGTTATTTGAACTTCGGGATGGTTGTCAAACCCGGATTCCTTGTATCAATTAGCAATTATGATACTCTTCCAGAGATAGAGTTGCGACAACCACAGCAGTTGGATGTCACATCGCATTATTACAACATTTCCGACGTACCGTACAAATGGGAAATAACACTACGGGTAGAGTTGGACAATATGAAAAGTTGTTTTATATGACACAGGCTTATATTGAGCAGTTTATGATGACGTCATAAGATGTGAGACTCAGATCATCAGTACCAACCGAGCTTCACTCCCGGATCTTTCTAATACTACAGAGAGAGGCTCAGCGAGAGCCGGGTCATATAGGATATACTTAAAAAATTACCCGAGGAATATACCAGCATGCATATGCATTACATAGGATTGGTGTAGTAAAGAACAGCTTCGACAATGCTCACACTGATATTAATAATTTAACCTTACCTGCCATGAACGTCTCCATTAGAGTAATTCAATTATTCCCACCGTTTTATTTGACGGGAACCAACTTCGCGTTCCTGTTGTTTATTCTCCCCAGCAATGAGCGGCCCTGAATAAATTGGATCAGTTCCATAGTACACAGAACGTCATTAGATCGAATACCGTCTGACACCATAGTCAACTCAATATATGAAAATGCTTAGTTTGATATAGTTGGTCTTCTCTCCTCAAACTGTCGAAAGCATCACTCTCGCAATCCTAAGTCAACTTCATTAGTCGGATTGCTGTATTTGTCTAACCACCCACCTTATTTCGTCTGTTTCGACAAGCAGATCGCATCATATAGTTTCAATTAAGCACGTGCTTCAAAATTTCCAACAGCATCCATTTCTCGTATACATATATTATATATTGCATGAAAAACGCCGTAGGCAACTATTTGGAAGATTTTATGCCTTTTTTGCTGTAAACAGTATTTTTAATACAATTATTGGCAACTCTGATCCGAGGTAATAAGATAGCTGTGAATATTGAAACCTGTAGTATAGGACTGTAGGACTGCTTCTACTGACGACCTTTGAATTCATGCTCAGGCGTTTTGGCATAGAAACCATATGAATATGAGGCAGAACCAACGGAATTGAAAAGGCAATCATCTTGGGTTTACCAGTTGGCTTTAATTTGATAATGTTCTTATTATAACTCTCATCCACGTTTGAATATGCTCGCTGAGCCAATTCAGGTGGTCAAACATAGGGCAGTTTTGGAGTGATTTTCCCAATCTAAACACATTGCAAAGTAAGACAAGTTAGATCGTTATCACGAATCACGGGAGAGCTGATCAGCAATACAAATCGGACAAGCGCGATAACGTATGTTGAAATGGAATCCTTGCTCAAAGACTTTGCGTGAATCAGAACCTATAGCCTCTAAATCACGAACTAGATCACGTGACCCCTAGGTCAATCACGCGCAATCTCTCCTGTTCCCACTTTTGGTGAAGTTATCAGTATTAGGAACTGCGATCTACTGCTGACGATTATGTATTCCGGAAAGTGTTGTGAAATTGCAGCTGAGTCTCATTATCAGTTACATATTTGACACATCAATTTTGTATGGTGTTGATATTTTAACACGATGAATGATCGCGAAGCAGGCAGAAGGCTTGAACGAATCGTGCCTCATGCGTCGTTTCCCGTAATTTCACCTCCTTTCAAGCAAATGATTTGATAGACAGAACCTACGATAGACAAAATCACATTATCTCTATTTGATGTTGGCCATTTTGACATGCTAAACAATGAGCAACTGGCGGTGTTCGACAAAATATGAAAGGTTCTAGCCCCGACAAATGTTTACCATTCTCTCATCTCACCGCCTGTAATAAATTATTCCCCTTGAAAATAACCATAGAATGGCTCACTTCTTCGTGTATAGGTATACACTCTGCCTTTCTCCCTCTCTGTGTACGATTTACTCTCTTCTGGAATATGGTCATGAACACGCCAGAGCATTCATTTACGTCACGTGCCGCTGTCCGAATGACTATTTACTGTAGCAGTGTGAGGCGATTTAGATAATGGAGATATTATCGCCTGATAATAACATTTGAGTACTGGTTCCACCCGCAACTTGACCATTTTTGGGCCGATATGAAAATATATGTTAACCTACTGCTGCATTGTTGTTGCAAACTGAACGCTTCTCTTCTTATCCCGTCCAAAACGGATTAACCTCATAGGTTATGATTGCCCAGAATTGACCAGTATGTCAGAGCATCCGACGGAAACAATGAAGTCATAAAATGGTTAGCCTGTAATTCGACAGGGAACATATCTCAGTCAGCTAATTATTATGGTTTATGACCTTTATATGGCTATACTCAGCTGCTAAACACATGAAATATACCCTGCATTCGTGAGGCTCCATTAGATGTCTGAAGATAATAATATCTTTACCATAAAGACGAAAATCCAATTATTATTTCTGACAGCTTCTGTACAGCTTCGAAGGTTTCTCGGATTCAAATCACCTGATAATAAACCAAAGATGCTAACCGTGTGCGAAAATGTGCGACGAACCACGTTTTCAGGCCACTGCGCAGATCACGTGCCAGCTGACTGGCTGACGTGTATGGTTGGCCGTATGAGTCATGACGTATAGCTCCAACGCTTTGAGTTTTCAGCAACGAATTGACCTGTCGAAATGAATATGGCGTCTGTTTTGGATGAACCGAACGTGTGTTTCTATTGCCAGTGTGGTTTTGAGCGTGGGTCGTTCATCGTAATTGGCGGCCATGGCGCCTGTCGCACATCCTGTAATTCCTGTTACATAGGCCCCAGCTGTACTGTAGGGAGACTGACCACGCCGCCAATATCTACATATAAACTATATGGTCGGGCTTACGCGTCGACAAGGCCCAACGCGTTGAAGTTACACGCAACGCGTTGAGACTATACGCTATGACTCATACGGCCAACCATACACGTGGAGGCGATGTCGCCAGTGGTCAAGGTAAACAATACTCAAAAGAAACGTTCACCAGATCCACGAAGGCGCGTACACGGGTAGAACATTTCGTCCCTTCTTCGCGTAGTGACGAATATATAAAAAGGTGATTTCGAGGAGTCGCGGTTCGAAGATTTTAGGATTTTGAAATGGCTGAATCAAATGTTAAGCAACGACACATTCCTTGTAACTGTGGTCGAGGAAAAGAGAACAAACTATAATTTGCTGTTAATTACGTTTCGGGCGATGAAACGTATATTTTCCATATTATATTATGCTTATTCGTCATCACTACGCGAAATGCAATTCGTTTTCCAACAATATCGCATTTAGCATTGAGTATTAACGAATCCCATATTCGTCACTTCGCAAAATGCAGCAATGGTCTCTTTTGATCACGTGATAACATATTCGTCACTTGCGCAATACACACTCGTCCCTACGCGAAAAAACGATATGCTGATTTCCAAGCTCATTGCATTTAGCGAAGCTGTTGACTTTGCATTGCTTTTGTGACGAATCTGACATTCGTCACTACGCGAAAATACAAATTTCCCCAAAAGAGAGGATTCGTCAAAAGAGTGGTGATTATCATGTAAAAATCGTACATTTTCGGATTTCAGGACCCACGCCATCAGATTCTATGACCTAGAATTGGGCAGGACATCTGTCTAACTCGACAATCGACAAAAACGCTGATTCGACAGTACGCCAAAAAGGGGACGATATGTGAAGGAAGTGTTATATATTTACTTCAATGAGAGCAATGAGAATACAAGAAACAACATTCACCACTGGCACTTCTACCAATAATACGATCATTTAAGAGATATAGGTTTGGATCTCTTATTTATTAAAAATGCAGCACTAATATATAATGAGCTGAATTTGCAATATACATTTGAATCTTACGTTTATGTAACGTTCGTCTGTTGAAATGACTCCTTCCATCAGATGCTTCCTCTTCATAACATTTGTTTCAAGTGAAGGCAATTATCATCGAACATGTTGTTGTTCACGTGGAACGATATCATTAGGCAGAGTTCCCGATCAGTCAGGATTGACATTCTGTCTTTGGAGACAAAATGAAACATACTACATGATGAGGAATACACATGAAAAATCTCCGGTCCAAAAATGCGTGGAAATGGATTCATTCGCTTCGTGACTGTTCTTAAAGTAACCTTTTCTGCATGCGTTCTAGATAAGAAGCACAAACCCCTTCCAATTGTAATCAAGACCAGCAGTCGTGACCATTGTGAGGATTGAACTGTTGAAGGGGAGATATTGGGTTATCCTATTAGCTGAATGTTTTCATGCTTACCTGTCTAGACTGAGGACATTGGTTACCCCCCGTACGTAAGACCATGAAAGCACGTATTATGAGGCACAGACGCACAGTGTGTAATGATGTTCCAATTCAAACATTCATGCATCCTAGCGTGCGTGGTATCCATACCTACGGATTCGCTGAACTAGGTCCCATGGGTCATGATAACTAGTGCCCGTTTTAGTCAGGTCACGTCTGATATTTCAGTCCCATCACACTAATTGTCACGCAAAGGGAATCCCAAGCGTACAAGTCAACATGTCTATACAGGTCAAGTAAACATTGATAACTGACCGTAAGGGGTTGAGAACAAACAAATCAAGAACGCCCCATGACATAAGATCGCCCGTATGTTGTTATTTAACCAAAAGAAAATGAAGGTGCATGGAGGACAAGTTTTCAGAATGACGAATGTTCCAGGTTCCCTAATATAATATATTATTAATTCACAAAGGTGATTCTCGATGAACATTCCAGAACAGAATTGCGAAAAGCCAATACGTTAAGGCTTCACCATGGTGTGACGTGAATTAAAATATTTGGCCGACCCTTAATATACCAATCGGAACATGGGTGGCGCGTA
>JAUOBX010632841.1:0-15214 GCA_032360705.1 Eupentacta quinquesemita | reverse complement strand
GATTAACCACCTGCTTGGAGACTTCTCCAACTCCCGTGATGTATGTACCAGGTGAAGTGCAAAATTGGAAACTGTCAGGGTATCCATGTGACGACATGTACTTACAGCGTATAGGACGCAGAAGTAATACAAGTGTGATTTAAGAGTCAACGGTTAGGTCAATGGAAATATTTGCATAGGACACTGCTGTACGCATGCATGCAACTAATTTTAGCATAGGACTGAATATAATCCATTTGTCTACAAATCCATTTGTCTACAAATCCATTTGTCTACAAATCCATTTGTCTACAAATCCATTTGTCTACAAATCCATTTGTCGCGTCCGTCTCTCTAGTCTTCAATATAATTGTTAAGGGCTAAAATACAGAGGGACGTGGCGGGTAATATGGCTATATGGGTTTGAGCGTTATAGGTTCCATGGACGTTTTGATCATGTTAAAAGACTCCACGGTGATCGTCACAAACAAAACTAATATTTTAGAAGATTGAAATATAATCATATCCGTCCATTCCCGACGTTCATACAATTTTCCGTTACAGAGTTACAACTCCGAACTCCGAAGATATTTTCCCCCTAAAGCCAGCCGAGGCGAACTTACGTTTGATTGGACGATGGGTATACTAGGTACCAGTAGTTATTTCCGTGAGAAGTACGAATGAAGTCCTTCGTGGAACGTTGAGGTGTGTACCATCAATCAAAACAATAGAATACTATGTTATACAACAGCGACGTCATAGTTATTGTGCAATCAGTACAACGGATCAAACTTTGAACTCTGCAACGGAACATCGCACCAAGGTGGGGTTTGTACCAAAAATCTTAATTTTCAATTTTTATAATATTAGCCTCGATCATGATAATCATTATGAAATCATTTGAGTCAAGAAACCATTTCTCATGTATCGATCCTAATTACACGGGTAAATCTGATTGAAGGACAACTGTGACAATCAGTCGAATTCTTCCGCTTACAGCCTTTCTTACAGTAGGACGAATTTTGAGGTAACTCTCGTGTGTACTGCCGTAATTATGTAACAACATACAATGGAATGGTCATGTTTATTCTAGACACACATATAACCCTGCAACTTGTAGTTGTAATCAACAAGTCAGTAAGTTGAGTTCTTGGTTTCAATACCTCGTTCAAAAGTTTGTCTTCAATAATAGGTGATGACAAATACGAATGGAAGAGAAACCCTGCATACCGTTAAACCATCTCAAACAGTAACTGAACAGGCGATGACAACATCCGACTAAACTCCAGTTATATATATATATGGGAGCTTCGCCAACCGTTGTCGACAAATTAACTTTTATAACTAATACCCTTGCCTACAGTCAGTAACATGGATGGTTCTTTTTCCCTTTATACATGCCTGACATGTCGCCTGACACTGCTATCGTGTAAATTTAATCGACAGCGAAAAATAACCCCGAGCTATGAGAAAGATGAGTAATTTAATCACACGGCGCTACGTTCTCAATTCCCCAGACTAACTGGTTAATCATTTACAGACGTTTGCCCGGCAGGGATATCAGTGACTGGTGTATAAAATGCTGAAATACTGAATCAGTAGATATTGAATAGGTAATTATGTCTACTGAAGCATGTTAATAATTTGTTAAAATGTATCAAATGCGGCTCCTGTGCAGTCAATGGTTACAAAGCGTATTCCGATATCGTTCACACAGTTAATCAAATACTCCCTAATGAATCTAGCAGCCGATGCAATTATTCCACTTCGTTACTGCGACGAGACATGTGCAGAATATTCTGATACGAAGCATTACTAGGCGGGGTATATAGCTCTGCAGATACATGTGAGGAGAGGTATGTAAATCCAACATAACTACATAACTACAATTCGATGTGCATTTCATGCCTGGAATGGCCTCTCAAAATTATCAAGTATGCAACAACGCTATATCTTCAAGACACAAGAACCCACTTTTGGGGTTATTAGTCGTTGTGTTTTGTTAACTGCTGTATTTTTGTGTTCATTGTGTACATCGCTGTGTTCATTGTTGGAGCGCTTCAATTGCTTCATGAATGCCCTTTTGTATTGCAATGTGTTGTATTGTGACTGATGCACCCAATTGTGACCCGTGTTACCATTCACACAATGCGCGTGTACAATCTAAATAACAAATTGTAATCAGTGCACGTCAAGATAGGTAGCTAATTACAATAACTAATTGATTGTGTGTACGAGCTGCACAGTTCATGTGGTTGTGTCGTACACAATCATTGGAGTCACATTGCTGTGAGTTAATTTTCGATATACACAATAAATATATGTGAACTATTTACATATTTTCATTGTATAAGGATCACTCATACTTTAACAGCATTTGTCACCTTCCACTACTTTCATGAAAGGGGGGAATTGACGTTCACTCCGTTAATTAATACTCTTCAAATCTTAGGTGGATTATTCGTTATTCGTTGATATTTATAGTATTTTGCCAGCGGTCTCGCAAAAAGTGTTATTATCATTGACCAACCGATTCAGCGAGGTTCCGCTTTTCAGAGAATTGATGGAGCTTGACCCAGTGGCCCTTCTCGATGTTATTCGAGCAACTATAGCTATATAAAACCATGAACCGATATACTGACGACACGATGGCTATACCCACACCAGGCTGCCAGGGCAGGAATGAACTTTTGGCTGACGGGATCTTCACTTGCAAATTGGCTGTAATTTGGGCTCAGATGGTCTTTCCTACACTAACCATATGGGGAAAATCGACCCGTGCGTCCACCTTTGGCTGCAATTTTGCCAGTTTCGATGGCTGATAGTCTTAGCAATCGCTCAATTCCTGCCCTGACTCACACAATAAAGAGACACACACAGGCGCAGTTTACCGCGATACTCTATATATAATATTAACATAGGTCTTTCGTCACATATAGGCGTATAGTCTATGTTACTTTGCGAACTTTCTGTGAGACTCTTTATATAGTATTTCATATCGACTCGATCGATTCGAATTCCCGATCCCAGAGGAGAGGCTGTGCGTGCAGAGATCTTTGTTCTTCACACTTTCTAGATGACTGCAATTATCTGTGATGGATGAGCATGTGCTGTAACAAGTAGCAAAATCCATCAACGAGAAAAGGCTCCATCGATCAAGTGAAGTGCTTATGTTCCGCGCTGACATTAAATTCAGCCGATGATGGATTTTGCAGAGTTATTGTAGCCAGTATCTTCTCGCATGGCCTCATTGCTTGCAACTGTGTAAGGCTCCTATGATGCTTTCGCTCGACACATGGCGAATGGTGGTAGTGCTGTGACGCCACCACGGGATACAGAGGATACCCACCAGTGCTGGAGTACTCATGTCCGGACTCAGACTCAAGTCCATATTTGTCCGGACTCGTGACTCGGGCTTATTGGACTCGGACTCGCCTCGAAGGACTCGGACTCACCTATTCTGACTCGTGACATTTCGAGCAAGAGTCTGGAAATGAGTCTTCGAATTTTCACCTTAATTTTCGACCCCAATTTTTCTCAAATCAATAGTAAAACAATAGGAATTATCCATTTTCTTCACCGTATCATATCCATTAGATAATGTTTTTGAGTATTGGGGTCGCGTTTCTAAATGCATTACAAGTCATCACCAAGATACATTTCGATACGTTTTCTACTATTCTCAAAAGTCCGAGAAGTTTTGCTAACCAACAAATGTGTTCAGAATTCAGTACTTCCATAGCTTTTCTATTGAGTCCGACCAACATTCACGGATGATTCAACTTAGGGATGGAATAATTACTTGTATTATAATACCAGATAATTTACTCATATATCGCCTTCCCATCGAAGTGATCGAAGTGCTCCACAAATATTACTCTGATCGCGGGAACCGGTATGACCCAGTCCGACAGAGAGACAGTGACAGTAGCTAATGCATTAGCTGATGTACTCAAGTTTCTCACAGGTACACATTCTCTCCTGGATGGAGTGAGGCGATTGAGGATGGCGTAAGTTGCCCAATAACACACCGTGGTGGCTCGAACCGACGATTTTAGGGTCACGAGTCCATAGCATTATTGTTAATCAAGATGTCACGTCCAAATGTGCGCTGTCGTGAACACCAGAACCAGAACGCACCACCTAAGCAGCGTTGCACATGCCCAGGTTATATACAAGTATGTGTGGGTTGCTTTGCATCCATCCTCTGATTATCATCCTCGGAATTATGAATATTATTGCGAGTCAATTTCACGGGGATACAGGATACCTTAACATGACTTCAGTGTGATATATCTGAGTAACATGATGATCAAACTCGCATAAATGAAAATTAGGTGTGTTACTCTTGTAGGCCTTCTTCACAATACAATAAGTTTGTTTAATTGCGCAACCGATACGAGAGAAATATTATGATTAGTAACGTCTGATGCAAATGCACTCCGGAAGAGCTCCCTGGAGCAAAACAACCCTCAGCACACCTCCTGATATTTAGGGGGTTGAATGTTAAGAATAACTGTGAAACTGGGAACGTCAGCGTGAGAATTAGTCAGAGTAACGATAGCTACAGGACCGATTTGCGGGTTCCACGCCAATCTTAAATATTCACGAATCTAGCTGTCAGTCGATCAGGAACTGTGTATGAGGTTGATCATACCGTGATGGTATAGGCGAAATTTAAGGCACGATAAAAGAAACTCTCCCGGCTCTAATCACGGCGCTACGAATTTGATCCCGGTGGTAATCAGTCAATCATTGGGATATTTTCGATTTTGAACATCATTGTGAGCAAAAACTATGTCTGATTGATTTAATCCCCCGTTTCAAACAACTCCAGGAATCATGGACAAAGATGCGTAAATGCGTTAGTGCTAATTCGAAACAACACGACAATTTACACGCATGACTTGTTGGGAAAAACTCTGTCTCATACTAAGAACGTTTTTATTGACCCTGTACCGGAAAATAACACAATGGCTGATTGACTAGCAACAGGCGCAGTTTATTGCAATTGAAATCACTAATATCGCTTATGTTGCAGAGCTGTACTGCTCAGTAATCAGTTAATGCCTATTGACTCGATCTATTTTTCCTGCTCCGAGATGAGAGGATGTGCGTGCCGAGATTCCTCTTTCTTTACACCCCTCTGTGATTGCTGCAATTAGTCATGATGGATGAGCAGGTCCTGTAGCGAGTGGCAAAATCCATCAACGCAAAAAAGCCTCATCAATCAAGTAAAGTGTTTATGTTCCGCGCAGACAATATATTCAGCAGATGATGGATTTTGTGGGACTATTGTCTAGCCACCAGAGTCTACTCGTCTCGCATGGTATCGTTGCGATGTTTCCGCCCGGAACAACTAAATTGTTTAGCTGATAAACTAATTTAACATTTCGAATGGATTCTACGGGCATTGAATTTACATTCACATCACGTGTCGATGGAAAATTAGCTTGGTGTTGGTGTTGGAGCTATCGACACCTCTTGAACAGAAGCCATCCTTCTACTGTGTCCAATTCAGGCCGCGTTAGTAACATCGTAGTGTTTAACCAATATGAACAGGTTCCCGTTTAAGCAGCCAATATATTTCTTCCTATCAGTATGGACAACCAACAAGCCAATCCCGACCGAGAACATTCAAGTGTATTATGGCCCCGCTTGTATGTATACCACTGCGAAGCAAGGCAGTATACAGCGATCCGTGATTTCTTCTAGCATCACCTGATTATTAACTCACCAAATCCCCACCGACCATCACTTGTTACAACCCTTCCTACATCTCCGCTTACCGTCATTTGTTACAACCCTATTGGGGGTCACTCGTTCGTATTTATTGAGCTCTTAGGACTGTTGACGACGGCAGTTATTGTCAGTGCTTACTATAAATCAGACAGCTAACAACCACGTAGCGTTTGGGCGACTCCCACAAACTCGTTAGTGAAATGGGAGGCTGGCGAGAGATTGCCTTCACAGCGATCACGGTGCATTGGATGAAGTATCCTTTCCCATGTTATTGTCGTGTGACTCAGTAACCCACATTGACTCAATCCATCTCTCCTT
Source organism: Eupentacta quinquesemita (assembly GCA_032360705.1). Lineage (NCBI taxonomy): Eukaryota > Metazoa > Echinodermata > Holothuroidea > Dendrochirotida > Sclerodactylidae > Eupentacta > Eupentacta quinquesemita. Next base: position 9,175 of record JAUOBX010632841.1, on the reverse strand, counting down.
CCTTTCCCAGATACTCCCAGAGAACACACGAAGATTTGTTCTGCGCTCGTCACTAGTTGCAATTATTCGTGATAGATGTGCATACCGAGTTACGGTTGGTAGAATCCATCAACGAGAGGAGGCTTTAAGATCACTACTTACAGCCTTCACGGATGAAAACGTAGCTGAGTCTTCGCAGCATTCCTAGACATATGTGTTGGTTATGTGTAGTCCAAAGCTAACCCACCATCCGACGGTCGGTATATTATTCTGACCATGCATGCAGCTACTAAAACTGTAGAATGACTCGCAAACTAACATAGTGTTAGGTTGCAACAGCTAATCTGACCTATCACCAATCCGTTCATAATAATTATGATGTACACTGACTATCCAAGAAAGAACACTATCTGAGATGGCAAATCGTTTCTCCAGCCTATTTAGTAGGGTTGCGTGATCGAGCGTGTCAAAGGCCGCGGATAGATCAAGCATTACTAAGGCACAGGCACAACCACGGTCCAGGGCATCAAAGATGTCATTTTGCACTTCAAGTAACGCTGTCTCTTATGAATGGCCTTTACGATAAGCAGACTGAAGCGACTCCTGGAGGTTATTCTCAGCGAGATGCTTTTCTAGTCTGATATCGACGACCTTCTCCACCAGTTTCGAAACGTAGGGTAGGTTAGAGATGGGTCTGTAGTTGTTGAAGTCGTCGGTGCTAAGTCCTTGCTTCTTCAGAAGAGGTCTTACATGGGCTGACTTGAATATAGCTGGAACGGTACTCATACGCAAGATTTGAGTAACCCGGTTGGAACTGGGTAGAGCTGACAGGTTTTGGAGGGTTTTTTTTAGAATGAGTGATCTCACCTCTGCCTCGCTGACACACTCGAATTGCACGAGACTCGTTATCGCTTGGGTCGAGTTATCTCCCTCTTTGAATTCGGACACCGCTCCCAACTGTTCGCGTATCCTGTCGATACTGTTCGCGTATCCTGTCGATACTGTTCGCGTATCCTGTCGATACTGTTCGCGTATCCTGTCTTACGAACTAGGTATGGAAGATCGCCCACGTGTATATCCTCGTACCTCATGGATATTGACATTCGCTGCTCAGAAAAAACACATAAACAATGTCAATTTGACCTCTAATGACCTTGAGATGACATTCATGTTGTTCAGTACCAACTATAGTCCATCGACGGCCACAGCCGAGATCTAACATGGATCCTCCAGTCATCTCCGGCCATCATGCAGGCAGTGATCTCTCTTGGCTCCCTCAGTCCAGAGTGTAGCACATTGTCTGCCTCTGTTCTTCCTGCCGTGTGTGAGCTCCCAGAAAATGAGCTGGTTTACGAGAAGTTCAGGGTGGCGATGGCAATGTCCCGCGAGAGCCATCCTTCTGTATGCAACCTCGTCCCATAAACCATGGGAAGCTCCCCGTAGAGATTGTCATTGGGGATGTGTTCTCTCCAGCTTATGTTTAGTGCTGCTCTCAACATGTGCCATTGAGTGACTTCTCTAGGACTGGTGTCATGGTCCAAGTTTCGTTTCCATACAGCAGAACAGATTCAACTGTGGCCTGAAACAAAGTTTAGTCCCACCCGCCGACTTATCTGGGGGTTCCACACTCTTTTTTTGTTGAGCGCTGCCCAAGCGAGAGCCTTCCTGATTTTCATGTCACTCCCGGTAGAGCTTCCCCATGAACCAAGGTATCTGAAGTCAGTGACTTCCTCGAGGGCCTTTCCCTCAATCGTCCTCAGAGGGGCATGATTGGGTGAGTTATATGTGATAACTTTAGTGTTACCAAACAGAACCAGTTTCAATTTCCCTCAAATCTCAGAAAAGTTTGTTGTAAAATATGTTGTGAAAGAAAATCTAGACTCTAGTGGAGCAACTGGCTTAGACGAAGTAGGGGCACGGTTGTTAAAGATGAGCACCGATGTTATATCGGAAAGCATCACTATTATTATCAACGACAGTATAAGGAGCAATGTTTTCCTAAGAGCTGGAAAAGGGCTAGGGTTACTCCAATATTTAAAAGCGGTTCTACTCGTGATGTGTCAAACTATCGTCCAATCTCTATATTACCTGTGTTATCGAAGATGTTAGGAAAGCACGTATGACATGCTTTGTTTGCATATCTGAATAAATACGACCTCATAAGAGTCGCCCAATCCGACTTTCGAGAACGACATTCATGTGAGACTGCCCTACTTGAATCACTGACAAATGGATGGAAGCTATTGATTCAGAGTATTACGTATGAACGGTGTTCCTTGATCTGAGGAAAGCATCTGACCTGATATATTGATGCAGATATCATGAATATATGGCATAACCAGGATTGCCGCTCAGTGGTTTTCTTCCTATATGTCAGAGAGGACACAGAGAATACAGGTGAATGGCGTATTCTCCGAACCAAAAGGTGTGTCATGCGGCATACCGCAGTGGTCGATTCTCGAACCGTTGCTGTTTTTGATATATATATCTAATAAACGATATAAGTCTGTTGTTGAAACAATTTATATATGATATGTACGCTGACGATACCACTTGTTATGTGATGGGAAAGTCTATACAGATATCAACAACTAATTGGCTATTGACATGGGTATAGTAAATAAATAGTGTTTATCGATTGGAATCGTCATGGATACTAAAAAAATAAAGCCATGTTGATAGGGTCCTCCCGCAGGCTGTTACAATTTCAGGATACAGAGTCTCTGTCGGTAAGCGTTAATTAATGGATGTGTTCTTGAAAATGTGAAACATGAACATCTTCTGGGTGTGCATACTGACCCAACGTTGTCTTGGAATAAACATACTGATCATGTTCGAGAATAAGTTAATAACAGGATAGGTTTGTTAATACGAATTAGGTCATTTATGGATGTGGGCAGATGTTTGCTATATTTCTCAGGGTATATTTGTAGCGGTTTTGGTAAATTGTAGTGAAACCAATATTCAAAGCATTATCCGCTCTCAAAAATATGCTGCCATGCAGTTTAAATAACGCTCCGGATAAATGTTCAATACCTTATGTGGAAGACAATTGATAGACGTATTCATTGCTATTCAAGAAAAGCGACTGATTACAATGTATGGATGCCTACATGGCCTGGTACCGGATTATTTAGGGGATATATTTCAGATAAAAAGGAATACTTACCAGTATGGTTCAAGATCACCCACATCACAGGGGATATATCTCAAAGGGGGAATACCGAATATCATAAGAGGAAAATAATTATCTTACTTAGCAGCTGAGGAATGGAATCAGTTGCTTACCCGGGAATGTGGAGAAGCACAGTCATTAACAGTTATAAGCCACTTATCTCCAGTATCCTATGATACCCAATTTAGCTTAACGCATAATGAAGTGTATGGAATTTCCTAATTTTTTCATATCGTCTATACTGACTATGTCATTTCGAACGTTTTATATATATGTTGGAAGCGTATGTTTCGGAACATGTTTCAATCCATGTCACATCCCTCTTATTAGGGTTCCGAGCCTTTCTATAACAGTATTGTGCATCTATGTATTATGAATGTTGCTAATTGTTCTTACTACAGTGGATGTCACATTTTATGGATTGGGACTGTTTTATTGCTCTTATATTATTCGGTTTCTGAAGTAGCCTTCCACTATCACCCTTCTTACCGTTTTGTATATTGCCTATAGTACTGTCAATATCGTTTCTATGCTATCATTTCGTTTCAAGGGCCCAGGGTAAGATTAGCGATTTCGCTAACCGGGTTTAAACCCTTCAACGTTGATGATAATGATGAAAAAATGTTTGTTACCACTCCGCGCTTTTTGTCAGGTGGCTTAGCAAATTTATTGTGACCGGCCGGACAAAAGTGCCAAATTTGGCATGGGGTTCCTCCTCGGTCTACCAATCGATTTTATCCGTGGAACCCACTCTACCGGATCCGATTTTCCAGGACGGTGGCCAAAATCCAAGATGGTCGCCATAAAAATATATGGTTATAGAAGTAGAGGTGGGGGCTTTTGAGGGTCACCAAAAGGAATGCTGATGATGAAATGTGGCTCAGATTGCTCAGTTCTGAGATGGCGGCCAAAATCCAAGATGGTTCCTTTTTTAAATAGTAAAAGTTCTATAGCTGAATATAGAAGTCGGAGATGAACGGATAAAAGGTCAATTTCAGTGATTTGGGGTCACTGGAATGGATGTTGGTTATGACATATGGCTGAGATAGCTCAGTTGCAAGATGGCGACCAAAATGCAAAATGGCCGCCAAAAAAAGAGTTATTATATATCTGTCTGTGAAAATCAGAATCAAACAAATGAGTTGTCATTTCAGGTGTATTATTCACGGATTTCGGTTATTCCATGTTGCTTTGGTGATCCATTTCCGACATGGCGACTGATATCCAACATGTCTGCCCGAAAGGGGAAGTGACTTATACCTTTGTGTAAGAAAATGTATGAACGAGGTGCCATTTGGGGGGTTTGTTCTGTGACATATATCTTTATTTAAAATTCCAGAAGTGGATGAACGAGGTGCCATATGAAGGTTAGTTTCGTTATTACTGGATAAGAACGTGATCATGTCATGCTGCTCGAAATAGCTACCATATTCCAAGAAGGTAGACAGAAATTTAGAATGAATTCTCTCTCCCCCAGTCCCAACCCAGGCTTCAACTGTCGGGTGTTCAGTTTATGCATCTAGACAATAAGACAGACTGGTTATGGTGTGGTGTCTAGGAAAGGTGCTGAGTGTTTAACCCTTGATGACCTGTATAGAGTCGGAGCAAAATTCATTTTCTACCATGTTCATTCACTTCTCCCTCTTGAGACCCAGCAGACCCAAATAGAGTAATTTAGTTATCGAGTTTGAAACTTGACTTAAGATTGAGATAGACCCCTTGTACTGACGATAACTTGGTAAATTACCTCTTCCACTGATCTCAGAGTACATAACATAGCGGGCTCCCAATTTACGCTCCAACACATGTTACGTGCTCTCCTCTATCCGCTGCCTGTAATGACAGAGAATCAAACCGTGTTTTTTTTTTTTTTGATAACGAAGGAAAACTCTGCAACTTGGCTTTCCCGATACTTTCCTGCTAACACATTTGTTTCGATTCTCACTGGTACTCTCCTTCAGAATATCTGGTCGGTATACAGCATCCACAGCATACATCATCCACTCACTTCGTATTTCGTAGCTGACATGCAGGGAAGTAATACATCATCACCATACTCCTGAAATGTCGTAACATTCGTTATAGGCAATGCATGTACTGATACTGCACCACCCATAACTTCACTGTGCTTCAGTTTCCTCCGTCTGGTTCGGTGCATTGATACAGTGTAAGAGTTTTCTCTTGGCACCAGAGAGATTGAGCTTTCTAAACTCAGACAGGGAAGGATGATATAACTCGACTTCGTGAGCAAATAGTTCAGAAATCTACTTCTTCAGTCTTCCAGTGTATGGATGGTCTCTACTACAGCAATTTCCCCCGGACAATAACCCCCGGACAACTACCCCTAAACCCTACTAGACCTATTTTTTATTGTCTCTGAGCGAAGAGTTAATGTAATATTGACCTTTTCACTACTCTTGTCACGCGAAAATGGTGAACCTGACTTATTATGAAGTACATATGATATATATTCTTCGACAGAAACGGATATAAAAATGAACGGGCCCTTTCCAGCTTTGGTTTAATACAAATCGGTATTTATTGCACAAACCTAATCGCGACATTGACTTGTCTAACCTTGTGACGTCATTTTGTGAGGACCGCATGAAAGGAATCGTGCTTTATTGGCGATGGGAAGGGCGCGATTATGCAATCTGTGATTGCGGAGAACTGCATGAAAAACTCCTCTGTGAGTTCGTCAATCGGCTATTGAGCCGTGGAAAGACAATCATGCGCACGTACTGAGCGAGAAATTAACACATTCGTCAGGCTCAAAATAAGCTAGTGAGTCAGGCTTAGCTACACAATTTTTACTCTTGTGAGTCTTTGATAATTGTCGGCTACCGATTCTGTCAACACCTAAGTTCACACCAAGGTGGTTACCGAGCATTCCTACCCCGAAGCCTTTGACTTAGAGGGTAGGCAGATTTGTAGAACTGTCCATACAAAGTACCTCGGGCTTCTTGTTGACGATAAGTTGTCTTTTAAATATATCGATAACCTTTGCAATAACCTTGTCAAATACACAGGTATTTGTTATCGTTCTAAATCTTCGATTCATACCGCTGTGGCCTTTCAGATGTATTACTCTTCGAAATCTAAAATTGCCTATGGTATCGACATTTATGGTATGACCAGCTCTAAGAAATTATTCACTTCCATATATCAGAATTCCTTTCTGTATTGTGTTTATATTGAGCCTTCTTTCTTTGGTTGCTAGCTCCGATAAGCATACTGTGCTTCTCTAGCATCCCGTACATACGTTTCATATTGATTGTTTTGTGACTGTATTTGAACATGTTTGCATGATATGGGAAAAACGAAAAAAAGGTGGATATCTCATAAAACCTGGATGCATCTGTTTTGTTTACCATCACACGTCATGACGTGAGGGACCTTGGGTATTATGCACCCTCTTCAAAACGCGATGTGTGGTAAGGGGGACGCCCTCATCCCCGCCCCCAAGGATTCACGCCCATGGGACTTTCACATTCTCAGCAATGTATTATCGACACTCGGCCAGAGGGAAAGTCATTTGAGGTTAACGAAAGGTGAAAACATATGTGGATATTCATGACTGACTGTGAATAAATTATTACTCCAAGTGATCCTAGACGGTACCTAGACGGTCTAATGGATGTTCAATGTCGTTCATACCAGAGGAGGCTAGTTTCCATGCTTAAATGATGGATCACATGACGAAATGTTTTGTCTTCACGAATAGTGCCTTCTATGATGAGAGTGTTGATTATCCAAATCATATCAAAACAAGACAAGCAATACTGCATCATCCACATATTGAAGGGAGAGGCTTATGTCATTACTGAAATTAGCTCATAGATGACCTTTAACCTCGATTTCTTGAACACCCTATATATTCCATTGATCAATGGTAATATTGACTAACTAACATGATCATCCGACCTATTTTGTAGAAGTGTAGGCTGCGCCTCCAAGCGTTTGAATTAAATGAATGACGTTGACCCCTAAACAATGTTTGACCTCAAATTCGATATATACCATTGGTCACTGATAACGCTGGCTAACTTTCATGATCATCGAATTGTTTTAGAGTTTCCAGTGGCCTGAGCATGATAAATAACCAATTATGTTCCTGTGAAAATATCACAGGCGAGGCACGGCGCCGGCCGTTTACAATGTCTTCCTCACGGCGTCATATGTAGCCCAAACTCCGGAGGAAAGAAATGCAGAAAATGTGAATTTCTGTTTCAAAAACGACTTTTGTTACCCGGCTCAGGCAGACATCAGAGAGATTTGAGCTATTTCACTTCATCTGTACGTAGGCATCCGGTACCGGGATTATTCGTCCGGGGGGTAATTGTCTGGGTAGTGATTATCTAGGGGGTTATTTGTCCCCGGGGGTATTTCTCCGAGGAGTGACTGTCCGGTTGTTAAATGTCCTCGGGGGTATTTGTCCTCGGCGGTAATTGTCCAGGGGGGAATCGTCCTGGGGTAGTTGCCCAGGGGGTAGTTGATCCGTCACTGCCCCATTTGCACAGTTGCAACTATCAAGAGTAGCCAACTCTGGAGAGTCATCGGAGAAGAAGTTTTCCATCCGGCGCAACGTGTTATATAGGCAGGCTACCAACCTTTTTTTTCTGGAACGTGTTTACATGCTGCAAGTCCTTGCTCATGATGCTTGAAGTTAGCGTGATTCTCCAGATCATCGTCGTGGATATATTCTTTCTCAAACTGCCCCAGATGTCTAGCAAGCTTGAGGACAGCGATTATCTAGGCTCTGGATGCAACTGAATTCTTCGTGAGTCCAATTGCACCACCGGATGCTCCCGCGACTTTAATCTCATGTTCTTGCGCTTGGTCTACAGAGTTCGCGGATTACTTGTGTGATGACTGATTGCCCAGTGATAACGATGTTAGAACGCCTTCCTAACTCTTGGGGCAGCGCTGCCTCTGATGCGTACAGGCAGCAACACCGCATAGTTCACCACAGCAGCATCAAATAACCAAAATCTATTTTATTGAATATCGAAACCCCTGTGATGACAACTCATTTGTTAGTTTCCGATTTTCACAGCTAGATATATTACATTTTCCCTTTCTGACAGCCATTTTGGATATCAGAACCATATGTCATTATCATCATTCGTTTTGGTGACCCAAAACATCGGAATTGATCTTTTATTTGTCTATCTCCGACTTCTATAACTAGGTATACAGCTCTTCCTATTTTATGGCGGCCATCTTGGAAAATCGGATCTGATCGAGTGGGTTCCACGGTTAAAATCAATAGATATACCGAGAAGAAGCTCCATACCAAATTTGGCCGGTAAATATTATCCTCAAATTAAACCACCTGACTGATTGTTATAGGTATTCTAGTAGTTGGCTGGTAGTCACTTAATAAAATAATCGTTCACATGATTATTGGAGGCGGTTTCCTACATGCGGTGTTGCAAATTATTTATTTTATATTGTTTATATTTTTCATTACCACAACTTCTTTTCATAATACATGTGATATAAACATAATTGATAACAATTTAGGCCGATGCACTCCCGAAGGACACAAATAAACACAACTTTATAGTATTAAACATCAGATAAAGAGCATTCCATAGCTTATATGACTTTCTTTCAACTGTTCATAAGGAGTATACGTATTAACACGTATTCTCAATTCTTTCTCAATTATTAGGGCATACTTTAGCCTGAACAAAAAGTCATTACATCTAACATTCACATTATTGCTCTTTGCACGGAAAATGTAGTATTTAAAGTGGAAGATGAAGAAATTATACGGATGATTCATAGATGCTTGAAACCCAAAACAGATATCCCTTCTAGTGAAAATGAACTGTTCACCCAACACTGCTCAAATTTGAGACAATTGGACAATCCCATAATAAATGCATTAACGTTTCATCTTAGCGCCCACAAAAATCACACCGTGGGTTGTCAACTGTTGTTTTGTTTTGTTTTGTTTATTTGTGTTCCATGCTCAATCAAAGCAAATGAAGAATACAAACAGAAGAGTATATA
>JAUOBX010632730.1:0-15218 GCA_032360705.1 Eupentacta quinquesemita | reverse complement strand
GGTTACGGATGAGCGACGCCTCCTCGAAACGCCTGCCCGTGGCAACCAGTCCCGCGCGTCCAACGTATTCGGGTTCCAAATGAGCGTAACGACCTATTGTTTTATTCTTTTTCGCTTTTGTATATTTTGCCAGTCGCTGAAGAGCCTTAGGCCAAAACATTCTGTATGGCTATTAACCCTTTCTTATATATCTGATAATAATATTATTAGTGAGACTGTATTTATAGAGCGAGTCTCAACACAAGCGCTTGAACGGAAAGCGTGAAGAGGACAAATATAGTATTTACGATATGAAGTGCTCCTTAAGACTACATCCGGATAAACTTAGGGTCTGTGCTTGGAGCATCGGCAGACAAGGGTCCATAAGATGTTGTCCTCACATATATTGTACTGGTTTCATGTAGACGCGACCAATTTGAACGAATCCTGAAACGGATTTCAGTCAATGTTTTTACTACTATTGCGCAATACCATAGTCGTGGATAGACTTGACTCACTGTGTAGTTACCAACATCCCCTGTGAGCCTACATCACATCAGAACCTGAAACCTCGATTTAACTGTTTCCTAATCCTAACCAATAATTATCATATGTATGTGGAAAAAGGAGCGTTACTTTACGGGCATCTATAAGCGGGCTAATCGATCCATACAATATGATTATCTCTGAGAAGCTTGTACAAACAACTATAACTGATATATGAGTGAAAACTTGCAACAAATTCGATAATTCGATTATACCCAGGTGTAAACCTATGACGGAGCCCACCAGAGAAAGAGGAAGAGTTACAAGACAGTAGTGGGAGAAAGCTTTTTGATTTCACTGCGTATTATTTCTAAATGTTGAATATCTTTTTTTGTAGCAACCTGTTCAGGAAAAATAATTCGCGAGGAGGAGATATGTAACTTTGTTGTATTCTGTGACGATGCAAAGGATGAGGAAGACTGCCGTGAGTATTGATGTACTAATAGTAATAATAATCGGTGCTTATATAGCGCTTTATCAATGATTGACAGCTGTATCGAAGTGCTTTACAGATAATACTCCGATCATGCATGGGTACCAGGCACGCCGTCCGACAATCCCGGATAATAAGTTGTTGTCGCTATGGGCGCAGATTATACCCAGGTTCCAAACAGGTAGCAATGGGGATATAAGGCGCCCTGCCCAAGGACGCACTGGAGAAGCCAGTCGGCCATATGCAAGGAATGTATACTAACCATGTGAAATATGCACACGGGGAACTTATATGTGCAAAACCGTCGTTATTATCATTAGGAGTTCCAAGTCCGTGTCAGTACATAGACGGAAGAATGGTTCTCATTCTGAAATACCATGCTCCCACCCCACAGTCAGTTAGATTGAAAAATATTCCTCGAGAAATGTCAACGTAATTTATCGACGTTTAGAGGTACCTCGTGAGACTCCAACCTAAAATTGACCTAATATGTCCAACGACCTACATTTCCACTAGTCCCAGCTACATTGTAGGCTTGGGAGCTACCTCTAAACTTTGTTTAATATCGTTGAGAATTTCCCAGGATTATGTTTTTATTCAACAGAACAGGTTTGAGGTTAGGTGCATGGTGTTTCATATTTTTGCAAATTGAGAATCACCCTTAAAGACGGTTTGTTCCCAACTTCCTGGGATGAATTCGCTGGGATTCAGCGACATACACGTGGAGGCCCTTGCTGAATATATCAGTAGGCCTATCAGTGCTACGATCGGCTATAACAAGATGTGGGTGAAACATGCCGAATTTCAATAATGGTCATATTGACTGAGCTGTTCACTTGCTGCTTTGTTAGTAAAGGTGTTCTCCTATTTTATTTGCACTTCTCCAAATACGATTGTTGCATTATACATTGCAAATACATGTGTATTCACTGCTTGTAATGCGCTATCTTGCTGTTTGACTGTCGTTCATGAAGCAATGATCTGACGAAATATATATTCCTAACCTCACAAGTATAGGTATGGGGCAGAACCACAGTTCATGTTATTCCTTCGGCATCGGGGTCTAAGTTCTAACCCCAAATTCGAATATTGAGGATTACTCCGCTGGATCAGCTGCATTTTGATATGCATCAGCCACACGAAAGCCTTAGTAGGCACTCTTATCCCAAAGACAGTCTTTGAAAATGTATTCCATATGTTTCGAATGGAAACATTTTTACACTTGATACCTTATGGTTCGGCTCACCACATGCCAGTATTCCTACGTGGACCTATGTGTGTAGTAATCCAGCGCACCCCGTATATATGCATGTCTAGGATGGGATGGGGAGCGGGGTGGTGGTTGAATTCGAGAATCAAGGCAGTGGCGCTGTATGATTGGTTGAACGTAATGGATCCGTTATGGCAATGAGGTGCAATGGAGGAGTGTTCCGGTTGATCGACGTGTAACTGCCATGAAGTGTCATCTGTGTCATCCAAAGTGCGGTTATAGGACGATCTATCGTGTCGGTCAATTCATCGGAAGCGAATGACGTCACATTGTTTGTTATCTTCATGCTGGGTGTTTTAAATACGCGGATTCCGCATTCCGTTGTCTCCGAGACTGATCATCATAAGCTGATGAAGCAGGGGAATCATATCACATGCATGCATGGCCAAAACAACTGCACTTTTGGAGACAACTGTTTGCCTATAAGTATGGGTGGGGCAGTAATGTTTTATGGGACAAAGTACTCAACCTTTGATGATGCCACGTTATTATAACTTCACTCCAAAAAGTACGAACGATAGAGTATATGTTACTTCGACTAACTGAGGTATATCGACCAGCACGTTGAAAAGAAACATATCCATTTTTTCTCACCACTCATCCTTCCCTGGCAGCACCCTTGGGATTGAACGAGACTCTCGACATGTTCAGTCCAGGGTACCCTTCGACGTACCCACCAAGTTCCAACATCCGATGGGTGATACGGGCCCCAGGAGGAAGCTTCCTCCGATTCGATGTGCTTGATTTCTCGACTGAAACTAACTTCGACACACTAACAAGTAACTCGGAGATAGTTGTCCGTGGAACTGTCGTGCCGATCGTCCAGTCTTTCTCTGGACAACGAACAGGAGACGTCTGGCATACCAACGGTACCGTCTCGCTCGAGTTCACAAGTGACAGTTCCGTACAGCTCGCTGGATTCCACATAAGAGTTTCTGTTCCGACAGGAATCCCTGGTTTGTGATATTTATGTTCTCCTGATGTACCACTATGCAGTGACGATTGTACTATTATAGTCTTGTTATCACTTTTTTGAATTTGTTCAGTCGCCGCAGAAAACTGTTATAATTGAACAGCAAGAAAAAATAACAACACTACAATATGACCCTAACTTAATCTAAGATATCACCCATAATTATGAGATAACTAATGCCATCATGATGAGGTCACTCGATTCTATCGTGGCGGCTTCCAAACATATATATATCTATACTTTCTAATATAGCGCTTTTCCACGTCCGTGGCATGCTGAAAGTGCTTCACAGATACTACCCCGTTCATAGGGAGCAGTACGCACTATCCCGACGATCTCGTAGAGTATATGTGGCACCAGCTAACTCAGCGCTGATTATACTCAACTTCTTCGCAGCTTTCCGATAACGCCCGAGTTTGACGAGACAATGGAAAGCACTTGACCAAGGACGCACCAGATGAACCAACTGACCGGGATTTGTACCCGCAACCTCGTGATCACTAGGGCTCTACCGACTGAGATAATCTGATCTCGTATCATTCGGAAATCAGGTTACTTTAGCAGTCGATGTTGCTTCCACTAGTTATCGAAAGGTTGTAAGTTCGAACCCCGCACATAGCCCACTATAGCTTTCCCAATGTGTCTTGAGTAAGGCGCTTTATATACGAATATTCGTCCCACCCAGTCGTTATCGGAGTCATGTGAGAAATCTGGAGGCACATCTGCACATAAACGGCTGCACATAAACGGCTGCAACTTATTGTTCAGATTGATTGTGATCGGGATGAGAAATCGATGGATATTATTGTCAGGTGCTACATCAGAGGTCATATACGACTTAGAAGACAAAAACACTATATGCTCAAATTTACCAGCATGTTAGGCCTGTTCTAGCAAAGGCTAGATCAGAACAAATCAGTGAACATGTCGGTACAATGTGCGTTGCTCTGACCGACTAGATCAAACATAACCTACCCTCAACGCTACACGTATCGTAATTCCAGACACATTTGACCACTCCATCGATTCACCCTAAACATGGGTCGATCGGATGTCAGTTTTGCCTAATTTAGACCGTTGGATCTTGAAAATGTTGTCGTTCTCATTGCCAGCGCCCTCATGGGTGGGATGAGGATATACAATGAGATAAATTGAGATGAAGCTCCTCGCCCTAGGCAAACTGGGAGGCCAGTCGGTTTTGGACAGTTGGACCTGAGGTCAAATTTGCGTCATTTACCTAACTTTGTTAGATTTTAACGAAATTTGGTTGATGTAGTCCACAGTTAGTCCCGAACGAAATGGCGGTCCGGCATTTTGAGGTCATCGGAGGTCAAAATTGCGGAATTTCGTTATTTTTTAAACATTGTCGGGCCCAAAAGAAACTTAGTGGATGTGGACTACAGTTGGTTCCGAAAAACATGAAGTTCATTCAAAGGTCCCCGGAGGTAAAATTTGCTCAAGTTTTCTAACCCTATTGGATTTGGACGAAACTTGGTGGATGTGGTCTGCAGTTAGCCCGGAACGACACGGCGGCCATTTCATAGATGTGGACTACAGTTGGTTCCGGAAAAGATGAATGTCCTTTCAAGGTCAACAAATCAGATTCAACCCTCACCTCAACCTCGCAGGCTCGAATTAGTAGCCTCGACTACATCACAGGAAAGAGAGGAAATACACGTTGGCGGTATGACCGACAGGAGTTGTCTAGTTTAACCCTTCACCGCCCAGGCGGGATTACCCAGGTGAGGCTAACTCACGAGAATGGCCAATATTCAGCTCGAAGGCGCTCCTATAGCTGACCATTCAATAGCGAATGTCACGCCCCGGTGCGCCCACAACCACTCGGCCAAATTCTCGGGCAACTACTTTAATTTCGAGCGGCGCGTGACAGCGAGAAGAGTCTCAGTCTGTAGCCTATATGATACCGCTGGCAGTAAAGAGCTAATGATCGAAACTGAAATATTGGAAAATCTCCAACAGTGGTAGGCAGAGAGTTAGATATGGTGTCACTGGTCCTCACAGGACATGGTAATCTTTAGTTCGGGAACAAATATCTCAATGTTGCAGCTGCCATAATGCGGAATGTAGTAGAGCTATCTGATTCCAACAGACTGGTATCGTGCTTTGTGCAGACTGGACGTCCCATAAAGTATGACCTGTGAAAGCTTTTAGCTTTTGGGGTGTTTTTGCATTGGGCCCACTTCCTGGCCTGCGCAATGTCTCAGATATGGTTACATGTCTGACACACCCTTCCCATTGGAAAAAAAGGTAGCTAATTATTCAGTAATGCCAACATTTACTTCTATTTCTGTCATACATGCAGACGCTTTGAACAATATGTGCTTCTATGGGGATGACTGCAAATACAAGACAACCTGCGACATCCTATCCAGTCACAAATGCGGTGAGTATAGTTAGTTTCAATATGGAAATCCATGTACTCGCACATACAAAATAGGTATTGATGAGTAGGAGAGCAAGATGGTAAGAGAATAAGACAATAGATTATTAAAGGTTGGTTCTCAGTCGAGGCAACCTCAGCCACAGCTGTTCATAAGAGGGTGAGACTGATCTTCCCAAATTACAGTTTGTCTCCAATGTACACTATATTGCGCATAAAAAAAGCCTTAATTTCACAACAAAATAGCCTCAAATCTTGTGATGTTGATATATATGAGATCTTAGGTTTTAAGTGGTGGTGGTGGGTGGTACCCACAAAACTCACCTCTGATTAGAGTCGTGAGTTGACTAGAGGGCAACTTCCATGTTGCAGCGCACACTTTCAAACCTTCCCTGGATCTCACTAGGCTGAACATATTTACCAACTTTCGGATCAATCGGACATTGCCATGAAGAGTCGTTGCGTCGACGCCTAATGTTTCTGGCGACAGTGGTTACACACCAAACTATAATAACCCCAGACGTTTCACGCGTCGCGGAGATATATTATTACCGGGTATAATTTCACACGAAACATGTTTCCGCTTGTCGTACCGTAGATTTCTTCTCTGCCGTACCTGATATTTCCCAAAGTCACGACGACAAACGAACGCAGAATAACCTAACCTTCATGTTCCTGTAATTATGTTTATCCATTCAGATTTGTGGCTCGATACCTCAGAGATATCGGTCATTGCGTCCCCTGGTTATCCCAGGATGAACCTACCTCGTACAGAGTTCGAGTGGAGCATCACCAGCCCCGTCAACACGCGGTTGAAGCTGGTCTTAGATGCCGCGTGGATTAACATTGGTACCCTCGAGGTTACTTCTTCCGGGCCCCCAGCGGCGTTATCAGAAAACGCTATGTGGGAGTACAGTGGACTACACGAGGGACTCGTTATATCTGCTCTAGCGAACTCTCTCAATATCAAGTACTCGTCCGGTTTCAAACCTTATTCACGGAGCAGGATGATCGGACATGTTACAGCAATCGCAGCAGAAGAAGGTAATAATAATGCCGCTTCTTATAGCGCGAATATCCAGCTAACAATTGTTCTAGGCGTACATCGAAGAGTACGCGGTCGCAGTATATTTATCAGCGCCAGTTGTACCCGGGTTCGTCACGGGTCACCAATTTACTGCTGGGTTGACAGGATGGGGGTTTCAGAAAAAACGTCCGAGCCGTGACTCGAACCTACAACTTTCAGCATGGGAGGTGAGTGCTGTGACCAGGTCACTATACCACGACCACTCCAAGCTGAAAGCGAATGGAAGTGTTAGTTGAACATGTCATTGAAGAATATGATTCCTTCCAATAAGTTCATTATAGTATTAGTAAAATCCAACTACGATTGCCTTTCATAGACATAAGACAGTGAAAATTATATAGATGCAAGAATCATTGACTTCGAAGGGAAAGGAAAGAATAGGAGCGGGACCAAAATGTCTCACTAAGGCACTCAGGGGAGATTAAAACTCATTATTTACTGTGTAAAATCAATAGTTACATTCATTTGGCCTCCTTGTGGCGTCATCAGACCCAACCATTCAATGTAGATAACAGGAATACTCGGTTTTTCGAGTTCGTATCCACACAAGGCCGACACAGCTTTCCCGCAGTGTTACTGGACAAGGCATGTCTCTCGACAGTCCCTCAGTACCCGCGTGTGAAAGAGGGATACCATGTGAGGTGATTATTGGGATGTCTCCCTGGGGACACCATTAGGAGACATACGGTTTCGGTGCATCAGGATGGACAGTAAGAATTGTGCTCTATATAGTGCCGGTTTGACACTCAAAAAAAGGGGAAATATCCGTAAAACGTTTTCAGACTGCTCTGCTAACACATGAAGATATGCAGGATGTCAAGTTATAGGATTTGAACAAAATTACAGATTTTAGTGAAGCATTCTCATTAATTAGGTGGCCCGTACAAATTTCCGCTTGGAATAATATGGGAAGGAAATTTCGGAGTATTACTTCCCATGCGGGACCGCCCATAGTCTCATAGACGAAAAAATGTATGTTATGCATGAAGTTCGCAAGTGTACGCTACCTATATCAGTTTCATACCTTTGTATCACATTAGAAGAAATTTGACAACCTAACAAAGGCAGATAATGGACTTTCCGTCGTTTCCAGGCAAATTTCTTACATTCGTCGCTGTTTACGGAATGACGTAACAGTCTTTGCTAATAACATATTTTAGGTGGCTGCGTTGGTTCAGTGTCAGCAATCACGTAGGTACACGTGAATTTCAGTCATCACCATCACCATTTTAGCGAAAAGCAGAGAGGCAATATCACACACATAGTAACAAAAGTTGTTGTATTCCCAAAACACTGAACTCAAATTGAACGGAACACTCATCACAGAGGCCACAAGAATTGAGTGGGTTTTTTATACTATATTTGACTCATATCATACTAATTTCTGCTTGGAATGAACTAGATCGAGTGTGTTCTCAAGAAGAGATGTCAAATCTTATATCACAATGATCAATGAGGCGTAATTCTGGAAATGATAGTTGATAATTATGCGTGGAAGAAATAAGATCATGTAGGCCCAAAATTCATCGCGCCAGAGTGGATTAGCACACATAACTTGAATGTTTCTCATTCTAATTGCCATCCGGCATAGAACTGACAGAGTAAAGGCCCGGTCGCACTGTTACGATTTTTTGTATCGGATTGCTACACGATTTCTCGATTTCAGGCCGACTACCAAGGAATGCGGTAATGAGGTTCATACAGGCTGATATAACACTTAAATACCTTTCCTTAGCCTGAAGGCCCTTAGCCAGCTCCATTCTAATGTGACGTCATATCGAGAAACTAAAACAAATCTGACGATAAATCGGATAGCTCTCCGATAAATAGAAACTGGGTGAATATCTCGACTTGGGAATGGGCGATTTCACATCGAATTGGTTACACACATAGCGAATGAGGTCCGTCATCATTGTCGCTGTGTATATCCGCCATGATCAAAAGAGACTGGCATTCGTGAGCTAAAAAAGAAAAAAAATCGGATCGTTGCACTATACGATATCGTTGAAGTGTGACCGGGGCTTAATCGCTGCGCGTGGAGTCCGGGGTACACGAACAGTGTACACAGCGATAGATAATTGTTCGTTTGGGGGGGGGGGGGGGGGGCCCACAATCGTTCGAAACTCCCCGAAGAAAATTATAGATCTTTCCACCACGAACATCACTAATTTCCCCCCACACTTGATTGCCATCCATTATAGAACTGACAGAGTAATCTTCCTCCGACTGGAGATGTAGCCTACTCTGAGTTCACCGCTTAATATGACTAACTATGCCTCGCCCTCGATAACTAGGCTAGCACATCAGTGAGATAACGAATTCATCCAGTAGTCCTATTAAGCTGCATTCGACTTCCGATCGATTGGACACGCATGCAGTTTTGGGAATAAATTGTCAATACTGACAGCAAAAAACAAACAAAGGCAATCACAACTAATCATCCAAGAATTATAGTGAATAGTCTTCAGTATTAGAACCGTTACCGAGAAAAAATCAATCAAAAGGTGATTTTGCTAATAGATTCGTTACTCGTGGTCGACTTAACTTGTTTAATTACCCACGTATATAGCTTTCTTAGCAGACTTTGGTGCACATTAACGTGGGCACAACTAATAGTTTGCTTTCCATAGCGGATGTGATTGTCGAATAATTGATCGTGACTGCTTAAAAGCTCGTTGCCATCTATTTTTTCTCAACATCAATATAATCGATAGGTTTATTACTGTCCGTTTGAACTAGTCGTAATGTATATCAATTGATCGCATTGGCTATGACCAGATTCCTTATCACTTTCATTGTGTTACTTTACCTTCACTGAATCTCAACATCTTCGTCCTTTCAGAAATCAACGGAAAGTTTGTCGAGGTCGAGCAGGGACATATTATGCAAGACAATCACAGCGGTTTAATAGAAAAGACAAAGTTTTTTCTCCGTAAATTTGTATGGCTCCGATTTTTTTTTTATCACATCGAATCACACTTCTTCGAGACGTGTCATCGGGGGAATATGATAATGGTTTGAATGAATATGAAACACTACATCCGTCATGACTCCACACTTCTGACAAGTCTGACAAGACTTGAATTATGGCATGCAAAAACGTAGAACAGCATGCGCAACTCGATACAATGTTTTCTCTCACATTCAACTAGGTATTTTTATGGCAACGCGTATTTCTGTACCTCCTTTTTGTTTCTGTCAGTAACAACTAGTATTCCCGAAAGCTGCACTGAAGTCACACAAACCTTTACTCTACCCGATGGCGATGTTTTGACTCAGGACACTGACAACATAGACGCATGCGCGTGGACGGGAATCTATCAGAATCCGTCGCAATCCCCTCACTCGGTAATCCAAGTGGACCTGCTGAATCTTAGAGGAGTCGACGGCAGTGCCAATTCTGTAGAGGTCGGCGTGCGCTATACATCAGGAGAAGAAAGTGTAATATTCAACCACTCCAATATCCACTACCTGGCCGATTTCTCCTTGCAACGACTCAATCTGCGAGCAGAAGCGATGGTGGTTCGGATTCGACAAGGCGCAATAAAGGTGACAGTGGCATTCAATGTTACTTTGGTAACTGAGGAGAATGGTAAGTTTGTGCACCTAATTCTTCAGACTTTATACCTCAGAATTCAGATGTTATGCGGGTACATAAGTTTCCCACAGATGTGGATTCCTGTACATTGCATAGTCTCGGGTGGTCCCTGGGCAAGCTCCCTCACCCCCCACCATGACGGGTTTATGTCTACTTGGGGTAACAACTTTTTTCTTTTTTTCTCTCCTGTTCTCGGTATCTCCTTGGTGCTCTTCATCTGTCTGTGCTCTATATGCTTGGTCCGAGTCGTCTGAACTGACCTGGAAACTCTCCTTTTTCAGGATTGTGAATATATTGCCTTGGTCATCATGTATACCCCATTGGCCGTGGGGAACTAAACGTTCTGCATATTTTTTTCAATGTCATATACTGTCCTATTCTTGTGTTTTAATGTTTAAATGCTCTGATCTCGATCTGCTGCATTCTGCACATTTGTTGTGCCTTTACATTTGTACCTTTCTTTGTTTATTTTACTGTTCTCCTCTTTGTTTCTTCTTAGTACTTTGTCTCCATTCCATCATGTTCACTTCTCGTTACAGTGGTTGTCGTGGTGGCACACACAAAAAGCACATGATCCCCACCATCGTGGTCCTAGCTAGGTTGCCGACCACTTTTCAGAAACGTGGTTCTACCATGCATTAATCCTAATATTCTGACTTCAATCTCTCTCTCAAGCACTCGCTCTAGCACTCCTATTCCTCTTGTTGGTGTTGCTACCTGGAATGCTAGATCTTTTCGTTCAAAAACCAAATATTCTCCTTTATGTGACTTCGTCATTGGTGATCAAGCTGATGTTGTGGCCATCACCGGAACCTGGCTGACCGGCGACAACAGAGATAATCAGGTCATGCCGATATTCCAAACATCCTGCCTAACTACAGATTCCTTCACTCTCATTGTCGTTGTTGTAGAGGAGGTGGTATTGCTATTTTGGTTCGTGATGGTCTTTATATAGGTGTCAACGATATACATGTATTCAATTCTTTCAAATATATAGATGTAACCAAATCTTCTCCTCTCCATCTTGATGTTCTCTACAGACCACGACCTAATAACAAGGATAAGCTCAACTCATCATTGTTTTTTCATGAATTATCCACCCTTTTTGAAATTCTGACAGTTGGATTTACCCAATTCAAAATTGGAGATTTCAATTTCATGTTGATGTCATGAACGACCGTGACGCTGTCAAGTTTCTAAACTTATTGGACACTCAGAATCTCCAGCAACATGTCCGAGATCCCACTCATACCTGCAACCATACCCTGGATCTTCTTATCTCAAGGGAGGAGGATGAGCTTGTAAGCCGTCTCAATATGGCTTTCCATCTGATCACTTTGCCATCAGGTTCCCTGCCGTCCTGGACCATGCCATGCGTTGTTTGCTTGAAACAACGACCCGTGGGCTTCATAACATCAGCATTGATGACATTTGTACTGACATTCCCTAATCCCTCTCATTCATGCCTCTTGTTATGGACCTTGATCCTTGACGTACTGCCTGGGGCCCGTGACAGTCATGCTCCATTACTCCACAGAACCGTTATTCTTCGTTCTCATGCACCTTGGTATTCTGATATACTCCGTGTGGCTGAGAGAACGCAAGTGGTTGCAGACCAGCTCACCGTAGAAAAGGTCATGTATATGGATCAGTGTGACAAATACAAAACTCTCCTCAATAAGTTGAAAGCTGACTATCAGACTGATCACATCTCACAGTCTGATCAAATTCTTTCAATGAGTTTTTCCATACAAAGGTCAGGAAACTTCGTGACAGTCTGAGGCTTGTACCTAATTCCTCCCTCCCTGTGGTCGCTACTGAGTCCTGTACGACCAGCTTTACTCATTTTCCTCATTTTTCTGAAACGTCCGAGGATGAGGTCCTCCGTGTCATCAAGTCGTCAACTATCACATCTTGTTCTTTGGGTCCTTTGCCTGCCAACATTCTCAAACAAGCCCTTGATCATCTTCTTCCTACTATTACTAGGATAGTTTACACCACTCTGTCTTCCTGTGTTTTCTCCTCAGCCCTAGTCTGAAGCACGCTTGTGTTACTCCACAGCTGAAGAAGCCAGGCTTGGATGCTGAAATCTTGGCCAAATATCGCCCGATCTCGCATCCTACTTTCCTTGGGAATGTGATTGGAAGAGTTGTTGTCAATCAGCTACAACAGTACCTTGTTGAACACCTTCTTCATGCCCCGATGAAGTCTGCTTATCGTCCGTTTCATAGCGCTGAGACAGCACTGCTTTGTGTCCAGAATGACATTTCATCTGCTCTCGATAGTCGTCACGAAGCCATCCTGGTGCTACTTGATTTCAGTGCTGCACTCGATACCATTGATCATACACAGCTATTTGATCGCCTCAGTAAAGGATATGGTATTACCGTAAGGCGCTCGATTGGTTTTCTACCTTGTATGGTATAACTCAGTATGTTCTCGTTGACAATATTATATCCCATCCTACCAGTCTTGACTGTGGTGTTCCTCAAGGATTTGTTATTGGGCATATTGCTTTCATACTATTCAGCGCTCCATTACAATACATCATTGCTGCCCATGGTATTCAGTCTGTCGCCTATGCTGATGACACTCAGCTCTATCTGACTTTCCACCCTTCAGATCTTGATGATGATGTGTACAGGATGGAGGCTTGTATCACTGACATTAGATCTTGGTGCCTCTCCAACATGCTTGTGCTAAATGAGAAGAAGACAGAGTTCATCTACTTCCCGTCTCACTTCAGTAATTCTGCTTGAATCCTACTATCAAAGTCGGCGATCCCACTATCCAACCTGTTCCTCAAGCTCGTAAGTTAGGAATGATCATGGATCCTTCAATGAGGAGGTCTAGTCATGTACACTGCCTTTGTAATGCTGCTCTACATGCGATTAGGATGATAGGGAACATTCGCCAATATCTGGATCAGAAAACTACCACCATGCTGGTCCATGCTTTTGTTACATCTAGGCTGGACGCTTGTAATTCACTGTTGTTGGTCTTCCTGACAACCTAGTTAACCAGATTCAGCGAGTCCAAAACATTGCAGCACGCCTTATTCTCCGTGTTCCTCGTCATGAGCATATCACTCCTTTGCTCTACCAGCTCCACTGCCCACTTCTCCCTATTAGACAGATCGGAGGATCACTTATAAAAGCCTCCCACCCACTCATAAGGTGATTAACTGCATGGCTCCCGGTTTCATCTCACATCTTGTTCAGCTGCATGTTCCTACCAGAGCTCCGCTTAGGTCAGCATCTGAGCAACGCCTTGCTATCACGTTTCGCTCTTTTACTGAATATGTTGTTTGGGAAATAGACGTTCGGTGCTTGCTTGACTGAACAAACACCGAGGCGCCAGCCACATTCTTCCGAAAATTGAAAATATTTGGGCATATTTTTCATTTAAAAAGTAATGCTCCCTCGGAAGAAATCGCGACGAGTTAACAAAAAACGAGGCCCGCAAAATAGGCAAAAATATTTCAATTTAGAAATAAGGTTCATTCGTTCCATTCCCTTTCTTTAATGCGCATACAATGAACACCACCGGTGTTATTTATCCATAACGTTATTTATTCAGTTGGTGGAACTGCAAGCGTTGGTCACTATACACATAGACCTAGTAATCCGGG
Source organism: Eupentacta quinquesemita (assembly GCA_032360705.1). NCBI lineage: Eukaryota > Metazoa > Echinodermata > Holothuroidea > Dendrochirotida > Sclerodactylidae > Eupentacta > Eupentacta quinquesemita. The sequence goes on along the minus strand of JAUOBX010632730.1, from coordinate 1,300 downwards.
AGGGAGAATAGAGGCGAACCGATCGAGACCCGAACAAATGGATCTTTCGCACAGAAAACGGAAACAAAATTGGAAAACAAGCATTTTCGTTAAGAAATGGCAGAATTGCGTAGGAATATTGGCTAACTTTCGCTTCCTCCCCAAACTGCAATTGTCAATCTTGGGAGGAAGAAACTTTGTCGCTCAGTCGACTGTTAAATTATCAGGCCTATTATTTTCAGATTGGCTGTTCCTAACGTGAGTTAATGAGCAGTTGGAAAATGTCACACGCGTATGACAGCAAAATTTTCCCGCATCGATGGGGGCCGGACAACGATTCGCTTGTTAAACTCCCAAACAAATAAGCCAGTTCACAGGTACGAGTGCGCATAGCCAGGATGCAAACACTGTGATCGTTACAGTACAAATAATACAGTACAGATAATACAGATCAATGATATCATCACACCATTGACCATTCCGAGACTTGGAACTTTTAGTTGTTTAGTCCTAGCCTGGTTGCAGTCAAAGCTGATGGTGAACATAATGCTCATCTTATATTTTAGGGTAGGTTGTACAAAGAGACAAGGCAAATAATAGTTATTAACAGACAAACAACAAGATTTTAAGAAAATAAATATATATGTTGCAAAGTATCATACATATGGTACCAAAAAAGTTGAAACCTAAAATTAAAAAACTAAGATTCAGATAATAAATTCCAGAGTTCCAACCCATTATTCATTGCACATGTCAAATGAATTTAAATTTAGACGTATTTGTGTTATTGCACAATCGGATGTTTTGAGGCAAAGCATTCCATTGATTCACTCCGTGGCTTGACAGTCGACGCCTCCCCCAATTAGTGGTAGATATTGGAGGGTAAAAACAACCGGAGCGAGTTGCCTTGGAGACATACCCCCTTGAGGCGACATACTTATCAAAAATATTATCGGGGAAAACTGATATGTGTATTTTGTGAATGAAAATCCACCTCTGCTCAATTGGGAGCCATGACAGAGCTGGGAGTACATCAGCTGTAGGGACAGTCCTTGGAAGGTCTAGAATATTTCTGCCAGCTCTACATGGCAGAGAAATTAACTGGCATAATCAAAATGCTAGATAATTAGGCTATTGAAAATCATGACTATATGTGAATGGGAGAAACTTTTTCACCCTATACCCAGGACCCAATAGAGATGTGGTCCTTGAAGATCAATGTACTAACCAGTAGTACTCCAATATAACCCGCATGAATGATGAACGGGTCTGTTTGCGAAACAATCGTCCCACATAAGTCTGAAAGAAAACATTTCCTTGC
>JAUOBX010632508.1:0-15220 GCA_032360705.1 Eupentacta quinquesemita | reverse complement strand
AGCTGTTAATGAAGATTGAAATATTTGTTTCAGTATCTAAGTGCTGCTAGTGGGTGTACATTTCAGTCACACACATAACCGCCACTTCACCGCAATTTTCCCAGAGGCTTTGCTTCTCTTGATTTGGTATTCCTCCAATTCTCTCCAGGAAGAATTTTGAAGTGTAACATTTACAGCTGAATTTTTCATTATTCTCTGTGTCACACATCTAACGCTGACACAAATCATCTATCCAGCTTCGTAATCAATGTATCTCAATTCATTCATGTGGTACACAATACCTACATGGGGTCACTACCATGTGAGGCCTCAGATAATGTTTTGTAGAACAATGAAAGCTCATCTGGCTGAAAATGTGTCTCAAGCTCACACACATGTAACAGGAGAATCACCCATAAATTATGCTAATCAGACCACATTGAAGATGATGGAATGACCTTCAGTGACTTCAACTCCTCTGGTGAATCCATCTGGGCTGCCAATATACCCCACTCACTAAGTTTAGTTCAGATCGGACATTTTTTGGGGGAATCGCATAAATTATGTTAATTATTAATTAGCCTACTCAATTAGCATATCATATGTTAGGCCAAAAATATAATCAGTTCATGTACATTTCATAGTTGTCATATATCCTGACTTGGAGGTCAATGACTCGGACTCGGCCCAAAGGACTCGGTCTGTGTCCTTTCCGAGTCCTTTTTTTTCCATGCTAATAAAATGACAAGAACAACATGGAATTCGACCTAAATTGATTGTTCTTTCCACCATTAGCATTCAGGTAACATTGAAATTAACTCCCCAAAACTAGATTGAACCAGTTTACATACAGTGCATGGACCTTTTCGTGACAGCACAGATTGTGTGATACATGATCATAAATGCCTGGGCGATACCAATATCACGTAGGTACTCGTAAATAGAGCTGCTACACTGCCATGTGAAAAATATGGGGTAGTGGTCGCTCAGATAGATTTGTGGTTCTTGTCAATTCTTAGTACGTCTTCTGTTAGCAGTGTATACAATACATGGTCCATTGGATTGGAAGATTGGTCAGTTTCTCTGATTGGCGCGGGCACCGTCTGTGATAATCCCAGCATTTCTACACAATTATTCCACTATTTAGTTTTGTTATTTAGCGAATTAATAATAATATCCCCCATAACAATTGTATCAGCATTGGAGTGACTAAGTCTGCCAACCAGTTCATGAGATTCAACAGCCAATTCTGTACCATCATGATGTGGGCGATACAACACAGACAGCATCACAATTTTACATTTTGTAGAGACATCTTAATCCATAGAGCTTCGATGTTATCATTTTCATACTCAGTTCGCCTAATACACAATGTGTCGTTGCAGACATAAACATAAACTCCACCTCATACTTTCACATTTCTGTCTCGTCGAAAGATGTTATTGGAATGTATATTAGGCTCAAAGTCTGAGACATATTCATCTAAGAAAGTTTCATTCAACCCGGAGATATGGACGTCGTTAGCGGTTTGTTAATTAATCAAAGCATGAAGTTGGTCTACTTCATGGTAGAGACGAATGATATTGAGGAATCCAGTATTCAATTTATTTGTAGCTCTCTTGATTTATGTTGCTGTCTGATTTGATTTGGATCCGTAATATTGGAGCGAGTACTGTTGGTATTAATTTGGTAAAAATGTTGAAAAACATGTGAAAAAACTAATTCGCTTACGTTATTTCGTTTTTGGTTCTCTTAGTTTCGGCACCGTCCTCCTGGCCATGTTCCTATCCGCGTTGGGAACATAATTTTTCTTCATGTCCCTGTCGACCACGTAACCTGCACTCGATGGGCATGCCATGTATGCACCCTCTGGTCGTATGGGTATGTTCACAACAGTTGTAACATCCTCGCTTTTGGGGTGCCTTTCTCAGTGATTAGGCTTACCACACCTTCTAGGTCGTTAAACGTGGCTCTTGCGGAGCATAAGTGCAACCATCTTGATGTGTCATTCGAGCAGGACAGTGGAACACAATTCCGACAAATGTTGGCTCCGCTGCACACCACTAAACCCTTTTTGTCACAACTCATGACGAGGTAATATTATTAAAAACAATCTTAGTGGTCATAATAATATGTGTAGTAATTCCTCGCTGTTGTTGTGATATCATGACAACTTTCACCTTAGTACACGGCCAAATAAGGATTTTTTTTGTTCGAGGAGGGCGGGTGCAGGATGAAGAGCGTCCCCCGGAGAAACTTCAACCACCCTGTCGCATGAAAGGAGGGCTTACATGTCTCACAATCCCAATGGTTCGATCCTATTAATTTTACTATTATCAATAAACCGCTGCCAATATAGCGCAAAATCCAAAAAGTTCGATGTGTCTTACAAAAACCAAACCAAAACGAAGTAAATTGAACGGGAGCTGATTTGGAACATTCCAGGGAGGAAGCATCACGCATCTCGGTGGGAAGACTGCTCTAGAATTGTGGTACAACGTCACTGAAAGCCTGCTCGCCCACTCGCTCTGATGGGGACCGCTCCGCAAGGGTGGACTTGGAGGATGACGACCAGTGCATGTGATATTACATTACTGACACCCATCGTGTATGAAGTATTAAACACGTCTTACGATATTATTCCATTCAACAAGTAGTTATTCGTGTCGGGTGTTGCATCGAGTGCGATGGGGGAGACAGGGGAGTTAGTAGGGGAGTGAGTGGGGTGATGAAGCTCAACAGTGATGTAACATATCAGTGACTTCAGCGTCGCGTTTGTTGTTACTCGAGTCCATAGCACAATAACCTATACTTGGTGACAGTGGGGAGCGCTCCAAACAAATAGGCAACGAATGTGTTCCAACTACACCGATTTGCTGGGGATGTTTAGGGTAAAATGAAGACTTTCCATTGCCAAATAACATTGTCCTAAGTTCGAGTATCCCGTCGATTTTTCCATGCCAAGTAACATTTTGTTAAATCGTTATATTGCTTTGATTTGGTTTAGCACTATTGTAGAAGTATTCCTTCTCGCAAAGCGCAATAATATTGAACACTATTTGTGGTACTGCGCTATGCGCTAAGTTAATGTAATTATAATAATAAATATGACTCGATTACAGAGAATGAGAGTGGACCATGATTTATTCTCTTTTCTGAATGTAACAAAGCAGTAAACAAATAAAATAATAGGATATACTGTGTTTACTCAGTTATGGAGAATTATGTATTGATTAATTCGTGAAATATTCCTACGTGAGTACACGAACACAATTATATTTGTGTGTGGTTAAGGTGTTCAGTACCTTCACAACATTTTTTCGTGCAATTATGATTTTGGTTGGGGCTAAATTTAGGGAATAACTCAATCGGTGATTATTTGTTCTTCTGATAAACGACGATACCATTACATTAACCTTCCATCGAAATAGGGAACACGGCATATCCTAAACATTATCGACTAATATTTCACTGATAAAAAGTATTTTTTCCCGGGGTGTGCGACCATAAACCATCTGAAGAAGTTGTAGTAACACACAAAGTATACACTATACACATACAATGTACACAATGCGACTTCCCACCACTCGCTCCAGAAAAGACTACACCATAAATACCACCCAAACTTGTTAAAATGCTTCGCAATTGTTAGGACTACAATTGTTCGCAGTCATCATTCAAACGCTGCTTGTTGCTGCGTACGTGTTGCTCGGCTTGTTTCGATTACAATTTTTATGGCAATATTGGTGTAGCTTGGTGATTTTAGTCAGAAACAGGATGTCGCATTCAAGTTGTAATGCGCAAAGACGAAGTGCGTTTGGAACTTCTTGATCGATGTTGTCCTTGTGGGGTTTTTTTCAAAGTGATTTTCACGATGTAATTCGTGTAGTTTTGCAGCCTGCTGAAATGCAATTGCAACTTGAGGAGGACAAAGTGAGCATTTTGAAATGACTATCAAAGACACGACACGTTCTTTCGGCCATAGATCACACATCCCGGAATTTATCAATCTGAGTAATAATAATTAGTAAAGTAAAAATAAGGCCAATGGAAGTGCTACCTCACTATTCTGTTACTAGCATCTCTGAAAAGACCGCTATATCCAGTTCCAAGCTCGTCTTATCTTCAGGTAATCTACAATGATAGGCTGGGTCTGATGACGTCACACGGGAACCAAATGAATGTCCCAATTGACTTTGCGCGGTAATTACTGATTTTGCATTCCTCCATAAGCGAAAAGTGTCAACGAATGCTTTCCTTCGAAGTCGATGATCATTTGAATCGATCTTCGTAACATTTAGGTGAATTCGTTTTCCATATCAGGTTCACCCTTTTCATATGGCAGAGTTGAAGAAACGTCAATTTTGCATTGAGCAGGTTTTTTCCGTCCCCGCGCCGTGATGTCATAAAACAGTACGTAAAATAGATCTAACCTCATTTTCACCGTCCCATTGACTGGAAGGTAGTTTGGTGTCCTCATTTTACTGATCGAAAAGTGGTGACCCTATAGCTTAATCTCCGATATCATGTTCAGCATTTCCATTGGCCTTTGATTAGGAAAATATACATGTGATAAGAACAGTTATGATAATAATAATTACAATCTGCTATAACCCAAAGGTGTGAAATCATTGTTTGAAGAAAAGAATAACTCTAAAAACGAAGGCAGAACCCTCAATTTGAAGCCTCCAACTGACTTGGTTTAAATACAACTGATTCCAAAAATCAGCTGACGCTCACTATTTCAAAAGGTATTGTCTGACTAGCTACAAATGTTGGGAATAAATATCAGAGAGCGGATTGCGATCGGGGATCAGGTTTGATGTAGCCAGATACAGAAAGTATTCCGAGACAATGCGCATTCGTCCCGGAAGATTTTGAATTTGCAATCGATCACATATTCCTAAGTATTCGATGGGTATAAACCCAGTTTTTTAGGTTAAAATAAACTTCCATTCAGATTACTTATATCATATCGGATGGGCGTAATCTTATACGCAAATTCTTGCACAGCGGTAACAAACATGTCATACGGTTCCACAAATTAGCATACAATATTACTCAAAGGTATTGTTCAGTTGGCGTGATGAAGAATGAAACAGTGATTCTGGGTTGTTAAGTAAATAGTGAAACGAAAAACAATGTCGCAATACGCCGCAAACAACGCGGTCAGAGTTTGGATGCAACGCTGCGAGAGCTCGCGGTCCATTGCGGTCGATTTCGCAAGCAGAGTCCACAATATTTTCGTAGGCACAAGGGTAGACGTATTGATTAATATTAATAATATTTCTGTTGTAGGTATTGTTTTGTCGTCTGTTTGTCATTCGTCTCCGTCACATATATATATAGGTCAACAGGTGCTCAGTCCCTACGTGAACATGCTTAGACCTATTATTTTCCTTGCTTTGCTGATGAACAGCAATAATATCACGCCAACTTTTCATTGACATAGGAAACACAGCTTATTCGACAAATTATCGATTCACATTGACTGGAGGGGAACTACATTTCCAGGAGTATGCGACTTGGACACACATGTGGGTCTTGCGGCGTTTTAAATAGTTCGGACTCATACAGAACTCTGTGCAAAGATTGCTGTCGGTTGAGGTTAGTCGCGATAGCTATGGTTCTCATAACGTCGATCCCACATTAGTTTGATCGGACGCTTACTCAGGGCTCGCGGTCGCTATATCCTGTAAATATCTTTACTATAATTCGGATGATAATACATTTTCCTGTATGGAAAACGTATTTGTATTTATTTGTGTGCGTACAACATGAGGTGATTCATATTTGTTGAATTTTCAGTTCAACTATCACTATGGAACTTCATGCCAATACCTTTTTCTATTTTCAATTTATTCCGGATTCGAACATATTTTTCTTGTTACCTCTCGTATATTACTTTTATATGGATAAAATTCTGAGTAGAAATAGGAAACCTGATTAAAATGATCATGGAAATCATACGGTTTTTAAATCGAATTTGCATATTGAATACATTTACGGATGAGGAATTTGAATACAATTTAATTGACGTTTGAATTCTGAGCCTCTTCAGTTTGAAATATATTTTACTTGTTACCTCTTGAATATCACTTCTATATGGATATAATTCTGAGTAAAATAGGAGAAGTTAAATGATCAGGAAATCACATCGATTAGCAATCGAATTTGCATATTGAATACATTCACAGATGAGGAATTCAAATACAATTAAAATGACGTTCGAACTCGAAACGTCTTTGAGACACACATTTCCCAAATTATTATAATGGGTATAAACTTGGACTAACTTGGATAATCACCAACGACAAAATTCTTGCCATGACTAGGCTAAGATGAATAGACAGCTGCTGAATGTCAACCTGGTGGAGCTTCTATTTGCGATGTGGGATTACAACTACATATTCCAAGGCATAGGAAACGTTTTACTTATACTATACCGTTCATTAAAAAGTGTTTTGGGGGAAAAAATATTTGCAGCCTGACTATTTTCCTGGAGGAAGCGGCCGATGTGATTCCTATGATCTGGTCCCTCGCTACGATATTGTTTCCAACACAGTCGATCACTTCATGGCTGGGTAGGTGTAGGCAGGCGGCATTGTCGCTCCAGGTACGCCCATCAGCTGCTGAGGCGGTGGCTGAAGTACAACCGGTCGAACAGACTGGATAAAAACAGTAAGAACATTATTAAAGTTTGATTTGATTCAAATTAGACTTCAGCCACTGTAGGATCACCAAATAACCCTATAACCGTGTTGATCGTGGATGAGCACCGTCGAATACTCGCCTTCTTTCTTCGACCAGCGCTCATATGATATCGTGGTAGAGGGTTTACCAATTCCAACCAGTAAACCACAGCATCTGACCTCTTCCTCAGTTCTTTTTTTTACACAAAGTGACGAGTATCTTATAGCAAAGGAAGAACAGCTTCCAGAGGTTCAGAGGAGCCCTAAGCGTGGATGTAACGATGGTATAAGGCAGAGAGAGGGTAAACAGACCTACTGGGAGACAGATGTTGAGGAATGGCGGTGAGATTGTCATCGTTATAAAGAGGTGTATGGTATTCCTCTGAATACTATCAAGGAGACTGATATTAGGAGGCGAATCCCCACAACATATATGGCAAACATGTCCCATTATAGAGAGCGAACTTGTACTTTGTGAAGCAAACAAAGCTGGGACGAGGTGAAGTATTTTATAGCACGGGATAGGAGTCCAACTAGAGTAACTTCGTACAGCTGGCCGACGATACTTTCTTTTCAACCTAATCGGATCATCCTGTTTCCGAGACTGCCATTTGATGCCGCCATCCGACGAACAATCCGTGAACCCCGGGATCTTACCATATTTATTCCCAACTGACAATCTCTGTAGCTTCCAAACCCACTGCGCTAAAAACTGAACATGGACGCTTATACCTCGCAAATCACAACTATCAGTACAGCCACCTCTGAAGGATGCCCACTGGTGAGTCGAACCCAGATCGAACACGGAACTGTCGCATGCCAATCGTCACTGGTTACGTACCATAGGCATATGTAGGTTATATGCTACCTCTGGGGTGAACGAAGCGTCTAATATTCGAGTAAATAATTATGTAGCTGCTACAGTCAGGCGACAGGATGGGGAACATCGGGTTTTTATGCACTGTAGCATAACTAGTAGCTCATATGGGAACCTCCACAACAGACGATGTGTTTTCGGGATACAGCTTGTTGTTGGACCAATGTGTAGGAAGTCTGCTACGTACATTGTTCGACAATGCCAGTGCGTATAGATAAATAAAGAAGAACCGCTATATTTTAGCAGATTTTCATAGGCCTGGCGAGTATTCAATAGTTCAATAGGCACCCAACACAGGCAGGAGGTGGGGGCATGTCATGATTCAGTAAACATATTGAAGAACCTGAATAAAAAATGTGGATCTATCTCAAGACGTTGCTATGTAGGAAATCGGAAGCCAATGGAGTAACTTCCATCTTGTTTTAAAGGAGTGATAACGTACCGTCAGTTGTTGTGGAGCACGTGTATCAGGGATACAGCAGACTGCACCACACGTGAATGACGCTCCAGCGATGGCTACCACGCAATGGAGCGCGTTGGCGATGGTGTTGAGAATGAGAAAGATGTAAATGGTACCCAGCTCTGCTGGAAGTCCATAGTATAAGTACCCAAACTGGATAGCCTGGCGGACAGAAACGGTCTGTAAAAAGCAATGGACAGGCATTTATGATAAGGTGCTACCTTCAAGTCATTCCATGAATAAGTGTCTAATGGAGCAATGGAGCAATGGATAGGTCGAAATTATCGTATGATTCATTAAAATCCATAGGTCATGTGGTACTATATTTGGAAACGTTATCAGTGAGAGATGAATACTAATGTAGTAAAGTATTGTGTGGTCTTTTATAATTTGGCGAACAGTATTGTCTTTTGAAAAGTAGTGACCCTACATCTATGATTAGCCTTTCCATGGATAGTTCAATTGCCTGAGCCATGAGAAAATTGATTATTTTATCAAATCAATCATTACAGTTCTATATTTTAAAAAACTTCAATGGTGATATATACCAACATCCAGGTACTGTGTGATCAGTACACCTGTCACCTGAAATACTAAGTGAAAATGCGAATGCCTGTTTGGAGTGTTAAATCCTCACTTATTACTCCTAGTTCTAAGTCCAGAAACTTGGGGGTTATATTCGGTCATGGCATGACCTTTCATGACCATATCTCAAGGACAGTCTCCACTGGGTCCTTTCATCTTCGTTCAGTTGCCCTTGCCGAAAAGTAACTGCAAGTTGAGGCATTAGCTCTTGAACATGCATTTGTTTCTGCAGTTCGATCTTGTACGGGCTCTCTAAGTATGAAATTACCTTTTTAGGAAGCTACTCAACCAGGCAGCACGTCATCTCACACACTGGTAAATATGACCATATAACTCCCATTCTCCGTGAATTGCACTGGCTCCCTGTCCATCAGAGGATTCAGTTCAAAATCCTCACTCTCGCTCACAAGGTCGTTTATGAGACTACTCCTCTTCACCTTACACTTCCTGTTTCAAGTATTATAGGCATTTGTATTTCCTATACACTCTAATATTTTTCTACTGCGTCTTTCAGAGTTTCACTACCATTTTAAAGGTATATTTTGGAAGCGTTGTTTCACGTATTATAGGCTTTTGTTTTCCATAATTATTATCTTTTAGGTTTGCTGTTATTATTTTACATGTGTCTGTAAAGCGCCTTGGTACTTTTGTGATAGGGCGCTCCATAAGCACCGACATTTATCTATTTATTTCCTAAACATCAACAGTCTTGCGTCACTCGTTCCTCCTCTGCCCCACTGTTGGTGAGGAAGAGAGCTAACAAACGGTCTGCGAGAGACCGTGCCTTCAGTGTCGCCACTCCTTCTTTTCGGAATACACTTCCTGCGGCAATACGTTCCACTGGCGACCTTCATCTGTTCCAGACACTTTTCAGAACCAACTTTTTTCATGACGCTTCCTCCTATTATATCTATTTTCGTCTCTGTATAGCGCTACTGGCAAGCTTTGAGCCTTAAGTGGGGCTATATAATTGTGTGATGGGACAACAATAAATGGAAATGCCTAGTTAGGAGACTGCGGATCACATACGCGGCCAGTATTCCCTGCTTCAGAAAACCACAACCAGACGATGCATCTGATTCCTACACATGTGTGAGAGCTCATTGATGCTCCGGCGAAGCCACGTAGCTCATTTGGATTTGTCGACCGATGATCTCATGCATATCACCCACGTTGCCATGTGCACGATAACATTTGTTGAGCACGTATGTCACATGTTTGTAATCAGGCGACCTTTCCACCCAACCTGGGCAACATTTACTCAAAATTAGTTTGTAAGAAAAAATGCCCAATAACGCTCATGTGGTATACAAAACCAACGGTAGAATCGGATTAGCTCAGTCGGCAGATCTTTGGACTCGTGATCAGAAGGTTGCGAGTTCGAATCCCGGCCGGCTGACTTTTCCGATGCCTCGTCCTACCCATGCGTTGGGAATCTTGTGAGGTGACTTATTAGTGTTGAATAGTAGCGCGCGCCATATTTGGCAGCCATAATGGGAAATCCCCGGGAGGCACGATGAGGTGATACACAAAGCATGTGCGTCAGGAAAGAAAAGAATGAAATGTGAACTATAAGATGCTGGATTGACAAGACACTTATGATAAGGGGTAATAGCTGTAAAGTGCTTTGAGCATGTCATCGACGTGGAAATGCGTTATACATGAGAACGAAATATTATAGACAAATCATTTTCTTCATTTTTCATTAGTCAACACTTCTCCAGTCATGTGGGTACTATTATTTTCAGTCATCAGCTTCACTGATGATGGGCACATCTCCATTTGAGAGTAGGAATTCAAACGAAAATTACTGATGATGTGTTTATATTATGAAATCAGTTCTGACATCGCTCCGACATGGAACCCGCTGGAGAGCACCTGATAAAATTCTGATGACCTACTCTCTATACGTTGACTACATCCGTATCTGCTGCATACTCACCAGAGGGCATCCAGAAAACAAGCATCCCAAAGCTGCGAGGGCATCTGTTCCGCAAGCATATGGCTGAGAGTGACAAGCTACCTCACACCCTCGGTGCTCTCCAGCAGCACATCCTACGAGTCTAGATCCAGGTAACAGTATGGGGTCAGGCCAGCATTACCCTGCAACAGTTATTGTATCCTTTGAAGCACGGCTTCTACAAGGTCAACTGGTCATGTTAAGCCAGTCACTACTGTGTTGCTCCCAGTTCCCAAGGCCATCATCGAGATGGTGAGGTGCCAGTGTAGAGCCGACTGCTCTACAGCTCGATGTTCTTGCAGGTCCAATAACCTATCGTGTACAGACCTCTGCCAGTGCGGCACTCAGTGTCAGAATGATGAGGACTCTAGTAATGACATATTGTTGGCCAGTGACAGTGATGATGAGTGAGAGTAGCTGATGATCATAATGATGGTCCTTGCCCCATGGCAAACAAATGTCATCATTGGAGGTGGAATGGCTCAGTCAATTATACCATCTACTATAACCTACTTTTGTTATTATGTTCAGCCTATTGTACTTGGTACCACTAGATTCCCCGATCATGGAAATGTATGTTTAGCTGTTGAAATCAGGACTTTGAGTCCCCTAGATGTTGATATATTTGGAAGCACACAATTTTAAAGCGACCATTTTTGAAATTCAAGATGGCCGCCTTGTGGTTACGTTCAGCTTGTTGTTGTACCTGGTACCACTATATTCTTTGAGTCTACAAATGTATGTTCAGTCATTGAAATCAGGACTCTGAATCCTCTAGATGCTGATATATTGGGGAAAACTATTTCATGAGGCGGTCATTTCGAAAATCCAAGATGGCCGCCTTGTGGTTACGTTTAGTTCATCGTACTTTGTTCCACTAGATCCCTTGCCCAAATAATGAATGTTCACCCATTAAAATCAGGACTCTGGGTCCACTAGATGTTGAGACAAGCTGCCTTCACTGTCAGGTCGGTTTGAAACGGCCTATGTTGCAGACATTCATCGTTCTAAAAAACGTTATTGAAATTTGTTTTGGATCATCCATTGTTTTGAAAGATCGTGTGAACACGATTTGAAAGATCGTGTTCACAGTCTCTAAATATGTTAGAGACTGTGAATCCCCATGAGGCTGCTAGTTTGGACCACGTCCCTGCTAGATTTCAAAAAGATGGTGCATCCACTATTGTAATACCACTCACACATATTATTAATTTGTCAATTAGTTCTAGGAAAATCCATGATGACCTCAAAATAGCTCGGGTCGCCCCTATTCACAAGAGAAACAGCAGAAATGTTGCTAGGAATCATAGACCATGATCAGTGTCAATTCTCAGTACTGTTTCAAAAATCTTTAGGCGTATGGTCCGTGAACAACTAAATGCCTATCTTACTCAACACGATCTTCAGCCTGTTTTCGGGCCTTCTTTCTCCACTGACTCATTTGTCATTCATCTTTCTGACTATATAAAACTGGATTGTGACGGGATAAACTACAGTGCCACGGTGCTACAAGCTCTTTGAAAAGGCATTTTACACTGTGATCCATGACACATTGCTGTCTAAACTGAAGCATATGGGCCTAAATGATTTGACAGTGGGGTGGTTTCGTTCTTACCAGAATGCTAGGACCCAGGTTGTGGATGTAGGCGATACTCTGTTGAATGCTAGACCCATTATGTGTGGGGTACCGCAGGTTCAATTATTGGACCTATCCCACTCCTGATATATGTGAATGACATGACAGCTGCTGTTAACTGTAAACTGCTACTCTATGCTGATGATTCTGCATTGTTGGTGTCAGGTGAACGGGTTTACGGAATAGAACAGCAGCTAACTGCCAAGCTTGAATCAGTCAGTGAATGGATGGTAGAGAATTAATTAACCTTACACCTTGGCAACCTGAATCTGTTCTTTTTGGTTCCAACCCACGTTTGAAGCCAGCGGAACCCTTGAGAGTATCGTGTTTTGGGAATGACATTGTTTCGAAGCAAGCATTCAAATACCTAGGTGTTACCATGGACCAACCATTATCAAGGGAGAGGAGAGTATTGTTGACCAAGTTTTACCTAGTGTTCAAGTACACTTAGGTTCCTGTATCGAAACGCTCTTCACTTTGACCTTATTACCGAGAAACTACTTGTGTCAGCTTTGATTCACTTCGATTATGCATCTTCTCTTGGTATATTGATTTATCTATCAAGTGGAAGAGGATACTTCAGACAATGCAGAATAAGGTTATTCGATTTATGATTAATGCTACTACGGGGACTCATATTGGATATGAGCAATACAAGCACGTAGGATTACTACCGGTTGACTATCGAATAGAACAATTAAAACATGGTCATATGTTTAATCTAATTCCAAAGAAAGCCCCACAATATTTGCGGACGGGAGTGTTTATGGCCCAGGAACATCATTCTTACATCACCAGAGCTAGCGTTAACTCTTGAGTTGTGCCTGAAGTCAGGAGTTCTGGCAAATGCAGCTTTTTGTACACTGCTGTCATAATTTTGAATGTCTTTCCACTCCGTATCAAGTTGTGTAGTTTACTTACCTCGTTTAAAGACATTGATGATAGAATATGTCTGTTGCACCTAATAACTGCATCATACTTTCTTAAAGGCCAATGGAAGTGCTGAACGTGACTTTGCAGATTATGACTCCCAGTATACCAAAAAAATCCAACCCCCAAAATATATTTCAGTCAATAAGACATTGAAAATGAGTATAAATCTAGTATAGCGCAATGTTTTTCAATGTCAGGAGGGGAAGGAAAAAACATGCTCAGTGTAAAGTCAATGCAAATTTTACTTTTTCAAAACTCTGTCACACGAAAAATGTGAGCCTGATATGGAAACAGTCCACATTATTTTATATATAGATGCAAGTAAATTTAGACTTTGAAGGGAAAAATGCACTTGCACTTTTCACTAATGGAGGGATGAAAATGGAGATTATTGTGTAATCTCAATTCATTTGGTTCCCTTTGTGACGTCATCAGAGCTGACCTATCGATACAGATAACACAAAGATACCACAAGTTGGGAACTTCAATTTGGGATTAGGGGTATTGAAATATGCCCTTTTCATCTATGCAAGTTTCGAAGCAATGAATTAACCCTTCACCTGGCCTTTGATACAACTCCTGCTCCTCCAGGACCTGTGAAAGGGGTCACATCCTGGGGTTAACTGGCCGTCCGTCCGATAGCAATGTGAAATAGGGGACACGGCAGCAGATTGGGATTAGTTACACATCTGCCTCCATATCAACCAAGCACTAGTTGAAAGGAGGAGGCGAGTTGTCACGGGTGCTAATCCACGATCAGCACAGCAAGGGTTCCTTGATGAGCCTTCATTGGCAATTCCTGAATCCGTAGCTTTCAAATGAAAACAAGGAAAAATCCAGGTGTTTGCCCAGACTGAGGAAGTGTTGGTTGGCAGCACTTTCGATTTTGTTGGAATAGTTCAAGGCCTTTCTTACCTCACACATTTCTTCAGCTTCCGGATTCACCCATAAATATCTTGGCAGTATTGCCTGATGATCATTATCTGTGCATCTAATTGACAGAGCCCATCGATCTGTGAATCAGATAAAAGTTTCGATCACTTGCTTCGTGGATTGGGCTAATGGAGATCGTGCTGTGGGCTATTGCTGTTAAATGCTTTAATATGTCTCTGTTTTCCGGTATGCAAGAGTAATTCGTGACCTGATTACCTGCTAATCATTTCCTGCTTCTGATCATCATCTGTGTTGCGGTCATCAAAGCACAATGGTCTGTCACGCATTTGAACATTGAGTGTTTTTCGACGTGATATTCCCATCTATTGAAAATGTAATGTGCTAATGGGAGCCTTCCTGATTGCAAACAAACAGAAAATATCTCATCATCATTAAATCTTAGAATGAGGAAACCTGGATTGATCATTATAGGCAAGTTCATAGTTACATTAAATGAGGTATGCTAATGACAAATGTCAAGAGTCACATGGGAGCGCATCGAGACCGGACTGCCCGAAAAGTGTACATAGCAATGGAGATTTGGTTTATTTGGGGACCGAGCAATCTTTCAAAACTCCCCAGGAGAGAATAAATGATCCTCTCACAACTGAACATCAATTACATTTCCCCCACACTTGAGGACAATGACATAGTCGAGAATGAGCTAATGCCATATCCTTTCTAGCAAGGTATGACAGTTTGAGAATACTCTGTAACAGTGACTCTGTATGTAAATTTTGGTCTGTTGTCGATTGTTCAGCTGCTGTCAGCATGCGCATTGATCACCTTGAACTGGCCTACTGATGCCAGCTTTCTGGTGTCGGGATAAATGTTGGTTCTGCATGAAAAGTGACATTTCGGAATCACATAGCTCTTTCTTTCTTTCTTTTTCCATTTCCGTAGACTGAAGTGGGCATCATTAGCAGTCAGAACGAGGCTCAAAAGGAACGCCCGAATAAGGTGGTAATCGAGACGATGGACGGGGTGGCGCACAACTACAGCACGCAGACGCTAAACAGTACCGAACAGACTAAGGAAGCTCTCAGGAGACATCTCGCACAGGTACGTTATACGGAAAGCATCTTAAATCTATGGTGGCATAGTAATTGAATTTATTCAGCAAGAAATTCTTACAACAGCGTTTTGGTAATTAATTGCCTAGCTC